>PVLD010031856.1:0-15290 GCA_004027595.1 Dinomys branickii
TATTTATTTGCTCTCTTTCTGTTTTCTTTGTATATGAGTTCATTGCTATAAATTTCCCTCTGAGGACTGCTTTCATTGCATCCCACAGATTCTGGTAGGTTGTACTTGCATTTTCATTTATTTGTAGGTATTTTTTAATTTCTTCTTTAACTTCTTGTGTGACCCATTGGTTATTCAGGAGGTTGTTGTCTAATTTCCAGGTGTTTATGTGATTTTTGGAGTTCTCTTTGTCATTAATTTCCAATTTCATTGCACTGTGGTCCAATAATATGCATGGGATAATTTCAATTCTTTTGCATTTAGGTAGATATGCTCTATGGGCTAGAATGCGGTCTATTTTAGAGAAAGACCCATGTGCCGCTGAGAAAAATGTGTTTTCTGGTGTTTTGGGGTGCAACACTCTCTATACATCTAAGTGCATTTGTTCACACTTTTGGTTCATGTCTGTTATTTCTTTGCTGAGTTTCTGTCCAGTTGACCTGTCTCTTTGCGTCAGAGGGGTGTTTAGGTCCCCTATTACAATAGTGTTATTAGTTATTTGATTTTTCACCTCTGTTAAGATTTGACTTGTATAGTTTGGTGCTCCATTGTTTGGTGCATAAATGTTTAGGATTGTTACCTCTTCCTCTTGCAGCTTTCCCCTAACTGGTATGTAATGGCCTTCTTTATCTCTTTTGATTGTCTTTGGTTTGAAGTTTAGATTGTTTGCAAACATAATAGCTACCCCTGCTTTTTTCTGAGGATCTGTTGCATGGAGAATTGTTTTCTAACCTTTAACTTTCAATTTGTGGATTTCCTTTTGAGTAAAATGTGTTTCCTGTATACAGCATATCGTTGGATTGTGTTCCTTAATCCGCTCTTCCAATCTTTTCCTTTTGACTTGTGAATTGAGGCCATTTACATCAGTGATTATAATGGTTATATGTTGGCTTATTCTAGTCATGTTATTTACTTGTTGTTTTCCTTCTTTTGCTGACTGTTTACTTACTTGTTCTGTTTAGGGAGTTATTTCTATCATTGTTCTTGGGATTGTGGTCTCTTTTTTCTCTGTCTAGAATATCTTTTAGTGCTTTTTGCATTGCTGGTTTGGCACTCATGGAGTTCTTCAGTTGTTTTTTGTCTTGGAAATATTTTATTTCTCCATTGAATTTGAGGGCTAGTTTTGCAGGATGCATCAGTCTGGGTTGGAAGTTGTTTTGTCTCAGAATCTGTAATATCTCGCTCCAAGCTCTTCTTGATTTCATGGTTCCCGTTGAGAAGTCTGCTGTGATTCTGATGGGCTTTCCTTTATAGGTGATCTGTTTCTTTTCTCTAGCAGCTTTTAATATTGTGTTCTTTTGCAGGATATCTGGGATCTTGACTATTATATGTCTGTGTGTGTTTTTCTTTGGGTTATGGATCATTGGGGTTCTATATGCCTCGTGCTGTTACTTCTGAAAATAGGTTTTATATCGTTTGTGTTGATTCCTGCTTTTTCATTGAGACTAATTATTCTTATATTATTTTTCTTTGTGTCATCTGGCAGTTGTAAAATTGTTTCCTGATCTTCTGATCTTTCCTTTCATGATCTCTAGCTTAAATCCTCTCTTTAAGGTCTTAAAGTGCATCTTCAGTTTTGTTCAAGTGGGTTTGCCAGCTTTCGATGGGATTTTTAAATCTCTGGCCATCTGTCTGAATCCATTTCATGAATTTCATTTCTTTCCTATATTTATCACTCATAGTTTCCATCCTTTTCCTATCATCATCTATTTTTTTATCTATCTCTACTCTAGATTTGCAGAGCAATTCCTTCATAAATGTTGGCATTCCTTTTTTTACCTGAGAGATTATTTCTGACCTGATTTGCTCTATAGCCTGATGGATTTGTTTCCTTACTTCAGTTTCTATCATTTCAGAAATATCAGGTGTGTGTCTTCTGTTTTCCTCTATCTCACTGACTCTTGAACTTGTTCCCAGTGTGCTGGCGGTCTGAGGTTGCATTTTTCTTCTGTGTCTTGTCATTTTTTATTTCAAATGTTTTTAATTTTTTTTCAGTATTGATCCTTGAAAGTTTTTGTAGTGGGTAGTTATATCACTAGTATCAAGGCATCTCTAGGTAAAATTTGTTCTTTGGGAATATCTTCTACAAATAGGAGTTTCTTGATTTGTGTATGTCCCACGATCTTACCTTTCCAATTACTTAAGTGAGAGATGTTGGTATCTGTTTGGCTCAGTCTCTAGTACTTTGGTACTGAGCTGTGGTGAGGTCATTACCCCAGAACTTCCCATATTGTTACAAAAATGAATACAACTGATTAAAACAGATGTGATATCCTAGCTAAAGTAGCATAATTAGTAATAAGAATAGTATCAAGTACAGTTTAGAAACTAACAAACTGTGGAAAGTATTAATTTTGTACTTTTAACCATAGGAGCAAAATCTACAATTATACTACAGAACTAATTGTAAATTGAGAGCTTATATGAAAAGTGTTTCCTCTTGGTGGAGTGATTTTACCCTGTGGTGGGGAAATTTAAGAAGAATAGTGGATAAAACAAAGATAACTGAAAAGAAAGTAGAAGTGAGGCTGGAGGATAAAGCATGATCATGCAAACTTTGGGAAACTAGAGAAGAGGGTAAAGGAGAAAGAATGAGGGGGAAAGTGAGGGATTATTGAACTTGGTCTACAGGTTAGGGAAGGGATTAGATTTCTGGGGCTGGAGTTCTCCCCAGCCATTTAGAAAAGTGAAAAAATGATGATAAAAAATAAAAAGAAAGAAAAAACAGAAAAGGGGAAGCCCCACCCACCTGCTTCTATTCTATTTTTCTTCCCAAGCATAAAGCTGGTTCACCTAACTTACCACCTGTTGGCTCATATAGTTACTGTTACTTCTGATAATTTCACACTGCTAGTCCCATCTGTCCACCCTGTACACCCTGGATGGGGACCCTACTGCATGGCTAATGTTCCTTCCAGTCTCTGTGTCTTTCCATGCTCTTCACCTGGATCCCAGCAGCCACAATGGGAAGGGTCACACTATTTTCTTTATCATTATTATATGAGTAATGTTCCTAAGAGATGTGCTGATCACAAGTGATCATACTCCCTTTTTTTCTTTTTATAAAAAATGTATTGCTCTGTAAATATAAATTTCAGTATCAGCAAACAATAGTCCAGTGAAAAAAAATATTAGGTACTAACATTGAAAACTTCTTCTTAGTTTAATAAATAGAACTTTGGCATTGAAAATTCTACCTGTAAACTCTATTACAAAACAAAAACCACACCTTTACAGAAAAGGAGGCAAAAATGATAGTCAAAAGGCATAAGCCAGCCAGATTTTGCTTTATTTTCCCTGTAAGTGAACAGTAACTGTTTTCTTTCCTTCCGGTTTCCATTAGTTTCCTACTCTTTCTCAGAGTGCCAGTCTCTCTATCATCCTTGGCAGTGCCTAGAGTTCTTGGTCTTCCTGACCCAGAGTGGGCTCCTTCTCCTCTGCGTACTCTGCTGGGCTATTGCATTAAGAGAGCCCTTGTTCCCCTGAGTGGACTTCCTGCTCCTTTTCTATCTGGTTGATCACTTCCATTTCGGTGGAACCCACACACACTTTTGCAGCTTCATAAGAAAGGGCACTTAAGTGGCAAATGCTTGAATCACATGTTAGGCTGCATTTGCAATCAACACCTAAAGGTGGTGGTAAGCACAGCCAAAAACAAGCTGCACAAGAAGCCAAGAAGCAAGCAGGCATTCCTTCCAGGTATGCAGGGTGTCTGCTGCATCTTCCAGGTCTCCACATTATTCTCCTCTTTCTCTGCCTCCTTCTAATTGTACATCTTATCCCAAGAGCAAAGACACATATGAAAACTTTTCCTTCCATACCTTTTCATTTGGGTAAAAAATTTCAGTAAAATTCCACATACATCTCATTGACCAGA
Organism: Dinomys branickii; assembly: GCA_004027595.1. Lineage (NCBI taxonomy): Eukaryota > Metazoa > Chordata > Mammalia > Rodentia > Dinomyidae > Dinomys > Dinomys branickii. The sequence continues at coordinate 3,917 of PVLD010031856.1, forward strand.
TTTGTGCAATGTAAACACTTCTAGACTTTAGGGTTATTTTTGTCTGGCCATTTTTGTTTTAAACATAATAGTGATTCTATTAATAAGGAAGATGGGAGAATAAATCATGATATGTAATGAACCTCCTAACTCATTTTATATATATAATAATATAAAATTATAGATAGATAGATAGATAGATAGATAGATATGAGTTATGAGCTGGGTGCCGAGTTCTAGCTCTTCACAGAGCTGTATGTAGAGTTCTAGGTTCTAGGTTAAAAGACTGTTCCCCCATGTCTGAAGCACAAAAGCTCTCAGGCTCCGTCCTCAGCTGCTTCTGTGACCTCCTCGCACTCTGTCCTGGGCTCTGAAATCAAAGCGTTACTCATCCTAATGGACTTCCTGCTGTCCATCCATTGGGCCCTCTGCTCTGTGAACTTATGTCCTCTGCTGTGGATACAATTTTGAATAGTTTCCTAGTTCTCTTTCCTTGATTTTTTTTCTTCCTGAGTCCCCCAGACACTGAGTGTCTTTTTGAATCCTCTTATCTCTCTTGCTATTGTCTTATCGGTTTTCCTTTTTCTCTCTCTTTGTTGGGGGGGTGGTTCTACTTTCTAGAAAACTTCTGCAAGATTATTTTGGAATTCTTCTATCAGAATTTTTGTGCATGCTGTCAAATTTTAATATGCAAGGGATCTGTCTGGCTTTTGGAATCTCCTCCCTTTGTATATGAACATTTCTTCCTATTTTAGACATATATTAACTTCTCTTATTGTCCTGAAAATACCAGTTTTTAAAGTTTGTAGCTTCTGTTTATTTCAAGTGTATTAGTTTCTCTCTCTTTTTCTTCTTTTAATTTTTTCTGCATTTTTATATGAGAAATCCTGGGCTCCCAAGGCAGGATTTAAGGCTCTTCTGCTTCCAATATTGTGTTGCTGGCCTCCCTTCTTGTGTGCAGTTAGTCTCCTTTCCCTGGGTTTGTTTCTCCATTAAGTCCTTTTACTAGCACTTTTGTGAACTTTGAGAATGATGAGTAGCCTGTCAGGCTTAGAAGGAGTCTAAGGTGTTTATACCTTCCAGATGCATATTTCTTATTTCCTCCTACCTAAAACCTTTTGGCACTTCCTGCCTATTTAATGGTGAAAGAGTAGCCAAAGGAAGAAATGAGAACTATGTCTTCCAACTCCAACAGAAATCTTAGAAGTACGTGCAGAGGATTACTCTACAGCTAGTGTCCCTCACACTGTGGAATATGAGACCTGACACCTACACATGGAAATGGGGTTGAATACTCACGGTGTCACTGACCTCAGAACTCCTGCAGCTGTGACCCTCTTACTGGTAACACTTTGTCCTGGGGTTTCAGGAAACAGCTCCTCTTCTACGCTATATCAGTCCTGGAAAGTCTGCTCTAGCTTCACCTCAGGGCCCCATAGAGTCTGAAAAACAACCCTCCTTTCCCTCCCACACCTTGTGCAACTCTAGATTTTGCAGGCTTCCTGAGGTTCCAGCTAACAATGACCTAGAACCAATTAGGACACTTTTGATTACAATTATCAGATTATACAGGAATAAAGGCAATCTCCCTAAAGACACCGAGCCTCTCTATACAGCCCTTGTTCAGTCTTATTTTTGCTACAATGTAAGCAGCAAATGAGATAATAGAAAGCTGATTAACACTCCTTCACATGTTCAAGTTGTGAAGAAATTATCTTAGGGAGTACTAAAAAGTGGTACTCTACAAACATGGGAAACACAGAACTCACTGCCATTGAAAACACAGTGCACACTGTATAGCAACCAAAGACCTACTTGCAGTGAGAAATCTACCAGTTTTACTGGTTCAGAACTTAGCTATGCACACAGGTGCAAACAAGTTCTCTAAATGGCCTCATTTAGAGCAAAACTTTGTACTCACAAGCTGTCAATCATAAGACAGCCTGTTATACTCTCACTTGGAGTCACTTTTATTTTAAAAAATTCCAAAAAAATTAGCTTATTCTAAAGGCACATAAATGGAAAGAGAAAAAGTGATTTGCTCTAGGTAAATATTCTAATGAGAAAAAGCTTTACAGTTTATAGGACAGAGGACAGAAAATATATTCTCAGCAGAACTTGAGAAAGAGATCGAACCCCACCACACTGAGTTAGATTTGGGACACAGTCAGCTCTCCTGTTTAGCTTAATATAGAAGCAGATGCATAGGTATAGATATACTTGCAGAGATGGATCATCAGTAGGGAACAAACAGGTCCCCAGTTTTGTCTGCTGGAAGTACCCCAACAGCAGTGAGTTCCCTCAGAACATAGACCTTTCTCTCTAATGCTATTTTCCTACAAAAGGATACTGGGCCTTTTGGAAGAGTGACCTATTCCAGGATAGGCCAGAAATATTCAAGCTGAGCCAGAAGCATCTTTTATTTCTGGAAAGAAAGGAGCTGCTCAAACCACACAAAGATGGGGACCTATCTCAGGGACACATTGACCACCATGTGCAGCTTCCAGAGACCAAACTGAATGAATCTGAGAAATGGCATAAATAGTACAACATGGGGTTGGATCCCAGAGTATGAAATAAATACCTGTAAGTCCACACAAATAAAAATAAATGGTAGAATAAATAATCAAATAGGGAAGAGAAAACAAATCCATGCAGAGGAGTTTCAATCGAATTCTGTGGCCCTTCCACAGTGCATTCCCCCAGGCAGCAGTCAAGGCCAAAGTCAAGGTCAAGGCCAACATAAGCAGCCATGAGTCATGGTACTGGTACACAGCCTTGATAGATAGGATTGATGAGAGCTATAATTTTCTCTATGGTTTTTCTCCACCAAGTGCTTGAGTCTAATCCTGAGAGGAACCTAAGGAGCAAGTGAAAGGCACTAAAAAAAAGAAAACTGATCAAAGTCACCAAAAACAAGGAAAGTCAGAAACTGTCAGCCAAGAGAAATTTAAGGGGACATCACAACTAAGTGGAATGAGGTGTGCTAGATCGGGTCCTGGCACTGAAATAGGTGCTTTAAGTACACATTGAAGGTATGTGAATAATGTAGGGAAATGGACTTGGCTTAGCAATAACATATCAACAATGCTTGTTAGTTATTTGCAGTGTAAGATGCTGGCAACAGGAGAAACTAAGGGGGAAGTATACAAGAATTCTTTATTGAAATCAATTTATTTAAGAAAAAACTGGTGCATATTTATAATCCCAGCACTCTTGGAGGCTGAGGGAGGAGGATCTCAAGTTCAAGACCAGCTTGAGCAACTTAGTGACCCTGTCTCAAAATCAAAGTAAAAAACGGCCGGGGGTGTAGCTCAGTGTGGAGGCCCTGGGTTCCATCCCCAGTACTGAGGAGAAAAAAAAGACAATGGAAGTCCAAATATGTTTGTGCAGTCTGCAGTAGGTCAGTAGGTGAGCAGGCAAGTTTACGGGGGTGGGGTGGGTGGTGTTAGAAGGCGACCCGGCCCCCAGAGCCTGATTCCTGAGCTCACGTTCTGGAAAACTTGCTGTGCCCGTGTTTCTTGCAGAGACTGATCCCTGCAGGTGAGATTTGGTTTCCTCATTTGCAAAGTGAGAGTAACTCTTACCTACTTCCTAAGGCTTCATGGACAGTAAATGATTCAGTTAATTCAAAGACTCAGCACAGCCCCTGGCAGATAAGGAATACTCAATAAGTACTAATAACTGGTAGAATATTCAAGCATGAGGCCTTGCCCACAGTTCATAGTGATGGGCTAAGGTCCTTGCAACAGGTGACTTTGTTATAGAATGATTCAATCAGGAAAAGGAAAAGGGATGCATTGTAGAAAGTCTCATTCCAAATGAGAAAATGGGAATCTATCCATGGATACAAGATGGAGAGATGAGTAAGCAGCAGACCCTGTGAAGTGGAGGCCAGGCTGGGGAGGCAAGTCACTGTGCAGATGGAAAGGACTGGATCCCAGTGGAGGGTGGGGGGTGCGGAGGTTGGGGGATGAGGGGTCCTGCTGAGGCAGAAGCAGGCATGTTCAGAGGTCACCTGGCATTCAGAAATTTCCAGCCCTCTTTCCAGAACTTCAGCCTCTCTGATGTTGGGGGTCAAAAATCAGCAGTGAGTTCCCACATTATCTCCACTATGTTTGTTTGCTTGTTTGATTGATTGAATGCAGGACCTTCTCACTGAGCTACAATCCCCAAGGGGAATTTAGCAAAATACTGGAGTCCCTGGCTGCACTGGTTTGAGAAGGTATGTTTAATAAAAAAAGTACATGTTTCTGTGCATAATGGTGGCAAACATTTCTGTCTCCTGTGCAGCTGTGGTAATGGCAAGGAGACTCAAATCTTCTAATGAAGCATTTACATCTACGTGAACTGTTGGTAGGCTGTTGATAGCTTCCCTTTGAAATAACTTATATTTACACAAAATTTGTAAAATTTGTGAAGTTTCTATAAGCCACTCACCCATGTCCCCCTACCATGACAACTTGTAATAGAGAACCCAAGAACCAGGGATTGGTTTCAATACACATGTACCAAATCATCTGCAGGCCTTCTTCCTGGACATAAAGCCTTTGTGTCCCCTGACTCTTTGCAATCTCTGAGCAGTCCTTTGTCTTGTCTTCCAGGATCTTAATGAAAGCAAAGACAGCATCTAAAGCCAGAAATTTACCCAGAGGCATTGCTGAAGCATCATCCATGTCAACCAGTGGAGGAGAAGCAGGGCCTCCGTTCTACATCAAAACAGTGTCATAAGTTAGCTTCTCCATCCTGATTCAAGTCTGTGTGCATGTAGGAAGTTCAGCAACCCCTGCCACTGTGAATTCTAACAGTGGAAGGAAAACTATGCAGATAGCTGGAGGTACCCAGCTTTATTTTGGTGTAATCCAACACCTCAAGCAGAGAATTCACTAAGGTAATAAAGGTGGTGAAGTTTTAACATTAAAGAAAAAATTTCTTATTTTTGCAATGACAATGATAACACAAATTTTCATGAAGCAGAGTCATGAAAAGACAGTGTTTGTACTAAATTAGAAAACTGTAACAAAAATATATACATATAGTTTGATTTGTTAATTAATTATACCTTCATAAAGCAGGACAAAAATAAGCCCATGCATTAGAAATGCACTGAGATATATTCCCATGTAATGTATATTCCCACCCAAACAACCTGTATTAGAGACAAGAAACTAAGGGCCAGGGATGTAGCTCAGTAGCACAAGCACTTGCCTGGCAAGCGCAAGGTCCTGAGTTCAATTCCAGGTAACAAAAAAAAGAAAGAAAGAAATTAGAGACGAGAATCTGTCATTTACACACATACACATACACACACACACACACACACACACACACACATGAACACACACCCCAAATAGTGAACTACAAAAGTTGTTTGACAACGATGGTGTTGACTCCAAAAAGAAAAATTCCACATGATAATACAAATATTCTCTTTTTGCTGCCAATTATAATTTTTAAAAAATATTTGATTCTAAATACAGATCTTTTAAAAAATTAATTCTAATGCATGCTATCTTGTGGGATGAACAATTTGATAGATATTTAACTGGATATTTAATTGGATAAGTGTATGTTCAGTGAAATATTCAAAAGGTCATACAAGAACTTTATTTCCTCAGCCTTAAAGTAATATCTATCAAAGGGAAAAAATATACAAGGAGATCATTTTAGAGAAAATCATCAGTCAGTGAAATTGTTTTGTAATTCCTTATGGTTTCCTTTTCCTTCACTATAATGTGGCTAACATACTACACAACTTTTTTAATGAGAAGGAAATCAGACAATAAATGTATGCAAACTTCCAATAACATTGTGCAGGACTTTAAGCAATCCCCAAAATGGTTGCTATTATTATTTTTCCAGGCTCTTTCAGATCTAACCATCTGGCACATCAGAGAGGCTCCATCAGTCACTACTAAGTTAGGTGAAAGTATTGGGCAGAATAACTTCTACCAAATTGCTTTTATCTTCACCTGTGAATTACACAAAGGGGAAGTACTTTGTACCCTCCAGTGTGGCCTACATTCTGGCATCTGGACTTTCTCTATGATAACAATTGCATGGTAAAATTCTCATGTGGAGTGTTGGAAGTTTCCCTTTCTAGGGCCCTGGTTAACATCAAGATTCTTGCAGACTTCGGACTGGATCGTGAAAAACAATGAGCTGTGGGTCTTAAATATATCATCTTGATCCTAATCCTAAAACACACAAACATTCATTTAATGAGCCACCTCCTGGAAAAAAATCATAATTAACAGGGTTAGAAATTATGAAAGCAGAGAAACAAAAGTCAGAACTGGCTTCCTAATCTGCTGAAATGCGATCCAAGGGGATCCCTTTGCTTAGAATATTTGACCCAAAATCTTTCTGACTGTGACTTACCATTGAGGGAAAATAGTTAATGGGAAAATTACCTAAAGTAGTGTAGATGACCATATCATCCAACCTTCCCATTGCCAGAGAGAGTCCCCCACGACCAGCACCTGGAGGCCAGCACCACAGATGACTAGAGTCATAGCAAGAGAATGGAGATCCATCCTCAAAAACTTCCCACTGCCAAAGACTGATGAGCTCAAACTTTGATACAGAGAGCAATCTGATGTGTGGAGACACATCACCTACAGACCTGTCACGTGGGTCTAAACCCACTGGGTAAAGCCAATGTTAAAATTGTAGTTGATTATCCTATGAGATTAATAGGGACTAAGTGAAATATTTTGACAGCAGTAAATACAAAGGAAGAACCAAGCCTACCTTTCCTGTAGGAAGTCTACCAGAGATCAAAGAGTAGGTGAGGGGATACTTCTCCTTATAAAAAATATTCCATCCAGTACAGGAAAAGTAAATTATGGATTTAGGCTGTCAAGACTTGCAGAATGTATGTGTGTTCTTGGGCATCAAGGATGTTGATGTCATAGACATGTTGTAGGTGTATTGATCCCAGTGAAGACATAGCCCATGAATGGTGTGTGCTGGGCTGGTCTGATTCTGCCAGAGCCATTGGTCAGAGATGGGACATGGAGGACAGAGGGCATTGCATGCCAAGTCAGGGAAACTGTCAGGGGAGTTGGTGCTGGTGACTGTGGGGAGAACAGAGGAGTTTGGATATGCACGGAACATGTGAAGAGGCCCCAGGAGGCCCGAAAGATGCAATCATGTGACCTGAACAGAAATTGAAGGACAGCTTGCTTTGTGACAATGCGTTCATCTCTACACTTGTTCTAGACCATTTACTCTGTCTGTGATTTATTTCCTATATCTGAGTCTTAGCTTGTCACTTAAAATTTAAAAGGCAAAAGCAAAAAGTAAATAAGTAATAAAAACTTACATATTTACATTTTTACTTGTGGAACAGATGAGTGGTATTAGATTATGCTGGCAAAAGCTGCATTTTAAAGTGTGAATATTTTCATATATGTATAAAAGTAAAGGAATAGTATACAGCAGCAAGTGGGCATCAGTGGAAATTACCAATATTCACAGGTTGTTTTTGCTTCAATTTTTAAAACAAAGTAACACTGCCTGTAAGTGAGCCTCGCCCCATTTGTCCCTGCTCGTTCTGCTTCCTCACCCAGATGCCCTTAAAGCCACTCTCCATTTATAGGAACAGCCAGTGACAATGACATCTTCCAGCACTAATTGGACACTTGCTGCACGCACACAAGTCTTCCACACTGGCATGAATCAAGTCTTCACATCTGCAGAGCAGGTCCATAAAGCAAGTGCTACATTTCCCCCACTTTGCATATGAGAAAACTGATGCACAGAGCAAGTAAGCAACATCCCCCATGTTTCATACAGGAGAGACAGCCAAGCCCACTCGGACTCAGGCGGTCAGCACCAAGCGCAGGGACCAGCGAACCCAGGGTACCTGGGCAGAGCCATGGTGGTCCCAGAAGTTGTATTTTCCTGTCTCCAGCTCTAACATTTGCAGATTCACTTGGGGTTTCTATACATATGATTATATTGCCTGTGTTAAAGTTATATTGCTTAAGTCCTCTCACATAAAATTGAACATAAAATCAGGGCAAAATGACATGCTTTTCTGAGGCTATCTTCTGTCCCTTGTGATGTTTGGGCTTCATGTACATGACTCAATCACAGACCACACTAGCTGTGGTCACGATTGCAAAGAGGGGCTGCAGGATACAGGGCCCCTCCTCTCCTGACCTCTTTCACATCAACTACTAACATAAATGAGTCTGCAAAACTTCCAAGTTTCACTTAATTTAGAAGTTCCACATATGTATGAAAGCATCACATGGTACCCAGGAATATGTACAATTTTTATGTTTTCATGTATGTGAAAACATTTTTAAAGTTCTATGCTTCTGTTATTTACAATTTTTGAACTTATTGCTAACTAAATAAGACACTTTAGTTATTATTGACACTTTAGTTATTATTGTTTGAAACACCTAAGGACTAAACATTAGCTATAATGTAATATTGTTGTCTCACATTTTTTAAGAAGTTGCTGAGTAATGGCAATAAATGGATTCATTATTTTATTTATTATTTTATGACTCGTATGATTCATAGAAAGAAGTGTTTAAAAATTCCTAGGTTCAACAACACAATGTTAGTTTCATTGAAGTAAATTGGTGAATTTGACATTTTTAAAATTCTACATTGTTTAGCTGTCCTTTTCTAATTGATGACAATAAACAGATACCATGAACTATAAAATACAGAACAAATCTAAGACATCTTAAGTATATATACTGTATCTTTAATAAGCACATGTCTTTATGAGATGTGCTCAGAATGTATGCTGAATATTTTAAAATATTTATTACAGTAAAAGACATTGCTATGAGTCTCTCAAAATCCTCCCCCTTCACTTTAAATACACTCGTCCCATCATCCTGGCTACTTTTTAAGAAGCTCTGGAGTCCTCTTTCTTGAGTGTCTTTACGAGGTGTGATCTAAACTACAGTGAGTGCTGCTGCTGAGCGCCATCCAACAGAAAGGCAGCTTGGGAAAATGTGACGCTGTGTCCTCGTCCACCTCAGTCACCAGATCTGGCACCATGTGACTCCTGGCTCTTCCCCACAGTCAAAACAACCAGGAAAGGGAAATATTTTGAGTCCATTCAAGACATCAAGGAACCCAGGACAGCACAACTAAAGACCCACAGGAAAGAGGACTCAGGGCTGCTGCCGAAGGTGGCCAGGATGGTGGGATGAGTGTGTGTAAAGTGAGGGGAGGGCTGTGAGGGGATTCATGGCATATGTCTTTTACTGTAAGACATTTTTAACATTTCAACACTGATTGTCCAGTTCAATCATAAGTTGCATCATCTTATGTCCCCATCTTTGTGCCTGTGTCTCTAGTGGCCCCTGCTACCCCTCTTCCCTCCTCCCCTCCAGCTTCTTCAGGTCTCTGCTTCCTTCCCCAGTTTGCAAACTCTATTTCCCTACCTCATCTCACAGCAGGTCTTAGTAGGGATGGAGCAAGGAGTCAGTCCCCCCTGAGGATCTCTTACACATCCCTTTCCCTTGGGACACAGCATTGCACACGGTCCCTGCACCGTTATTTTCCCAGCATCCCTAGAGCCTGACCCCCAGCCCATTGCTAAGGCTACAAGCTCAGTACAATTGCTCTCCTTTCCACCTACTTAGGTGCTTTGCCTGATCCTCTGTAATCACTCACTCTGTCACCTTTGTCCAATGTCCTCCACCTCGCCTGGTATTCTCCACAGCCCAAGGGGAGCCAGAAGACCCCCGAGACCTCAGTGAGCAGTGTAAGGTGACCCCGTGGGTTCCGTAACACCACATTGCCGTGGTGTACATATGTGCGAATGGCTTCATCTGTATATGTTGCCTTTGAGACTCATCTTTCAGGACTGGTCATTAGGCCTACAGTTTGAAATCAGTCATGTTCTGTGGTGCTGGAGACTGAACCAGGTCTACATCCCTGCTCTCTAAAAGGGTTTGTTGGGGCTGGGGATATATCTCAGTGACACAAGTATCTGCCTAGCAGCACAAGATCCTGAGTTTGATTCCCAGTACCAAAATAAATAAATAAATAAAATAAAAGGGTTTTTTGGGTGCGTAATTTTGAGACAAGCTCTTACTAATTCACTAAATTGCTCTGGTAGCACTCAGATCTGGGATCCTCCTGTCTCAGCCTTCTAGAGTGCTAGGATTGCAGGTATGCACCACCATTTCCAGTAGCCTTATTACCTTTTAAATATATTGGCTTTTTAAAACTTTTGCAATAAAGTATTAGTGAAAATAGAATTTATTGACTTGAGTCAATTTTTGAATGATTTAGGCTCTAACAAATTCATCCTACTCTCACCAAGAATGAATATTTTTGCTTTGAATAAGATGTGTCTGAGAACCTGATGTACTCACACTCCTCTGGACAACTCAAGTCTTGTCATAAACAATGTGCAGCTCAGGGGCAAAAGTCACCCTCCTGACAGCTTCCAGGAGGTGAGAAGTTGCAGCACTGGTAGAGTCACATGTGTCACTGTGTTAGTGCAGCTCCAGATCTGTGGAGGAAGAGAAGCAATATGGTCAGGACTGAGCATAGCTCCTCACTGGACTCAAGTAAAGGAGTGCAGGGAACTTGCTGAGGTTTCTCCGACCAGTTCTCAGTGCAGGTAAATTTGCTCAAGTTAGGGCTTATATCCACATTTGAGCTCTAGTGATCTAGAAATGAATTTTCAACTTCCTTCTAACCAAACAGCCTTACATATCCTCATAATGTTGTTAATTTTATTTTTTTTATTTTAAAAGTAAAAGAACAAAAACATATTAACAAACAGACACAAAGTAGCATAAGAATAGTACAATCAAAACTGAGTTACAGACAAGGTGAAATGGAATCAACAATGGTTGTTGCATTACATGTTGATAACTTCGAAGTGTATACTCAGGAAGACAGATATAGACATGCAAAATTGATCAAACAAATAATCATCAACTATTCCTTACAATAAAATGGCTTAATTCAGTAGTACAACTAGGTTAGACATGCTGCATTTACAAACATACTTACTTACATACATAGGTAATTATCCCTTCCTTTTTTTTTCCTTTTTTCCCCTTCTTTCCTTCCTTTTTTTTTTTTTTTTTTTTTGCGGTACTGGGGATCAAACTCAGGACCTTGCGCTTGCTAGGCAGGCACTTATTCCACTGATCTATATCCCCAGCCCCCTTCTTTCCTTCCTTTTCTTCCTCTTTTTTTCCCTTTTTTATATATAATTTTTCTTTTTACAGTGTGAAAGAAAAAGAACTACATCAACAACAACAACAACAAAAAAAAGGAAAGCATTAACAAAGAGACACAAAGTAGCACAATAACAGTATAATCAGAATTGAATTATAGACAAAGCAACCGAAAACCAACAATAGTTGTTGCATTGCATATTGATATCTTCAAA
>PVLD010031858.1:0-15286 GCA_004027595.1 Dinomys branickii
AGCAGGCGCAGGGTCCTGAGTTCGATCCCCAGTCCGCAAAAAAAAAAAAAAAAAAAAAACAAAAAACAAGTGATTATTTCAAAATAAAATCACATTTGCCACTAGACATATTATAATTACTGTTCTTGAATTTTAGAATTTCTGGATAATGTTTGCTCTTCCCTTAACTCAGTTCTGATAGATGTGGATGTTGTAGGTCAAGTGATATACTTATATACTCACCATATCAATATAATCATCAAAGACAGGATATAGCCAGCGATCATATCTATTTAGACCAAGGGAAATTCTTTCAATGGCCACTCAGAATCTGAGACATAGCTTCTGTTACAGGAATAGGAAGATACGCAGAAAGACCTTATAGGCGTCCATCTTCACATGACCTAACTGGTCAGTATTCTGAAGTCATTTCTGCTTCTATAGATTCCTGGTACATAAATGTCAAGGATCATGTTGTAGTTTATATCTAGATGTTCCTAAGCCTCATGCTCTCATAGGTAGGGCTTTGGGGAGGTGGCCGGATCGTGGATATGTGGCACTGGGTTGTTACATTGACGGGTTTATAGTGCATGTGATGCTGGGAAGTGAAGCCGGGTGCTGCCCCCTGCCATGCTGCCTGCCTTGGAGTCAGCTGACTATGGACTGAAGCCTCTGCACACTGTGAGGTAAAATAAACTTTTCCTCTTTGAACTTGTGGGCATCCAGTATATTGTCCCAGTAATAAGAAAGTAACTAAGACAGATGAGGACATTACTTGTACTGTAGGTGGATCAAATGACAATCATACACCTGATAACCTGGCTAATGTGTTGAAGTCAGATAAGTCAGATAAAAATGTCTGATATTTGATGAAATATATAGATAAGTGAAGGCTGGTTCTAAGAAAGTTACACAAGAAATAACAGAAAAATTAACAGCAAACAAGAACATCTTTCAAAGTAATGTGAAAGAGTTGTCTACCAGCCTTGCTCTATCCCATAGACAGCATTAACATATTCTATGGGATGCCATTTCGATAGTGATTAGAAGGAAGGGGGAAGCTTTGTAAAAGTGCATGTCAGTGCTTTCAAAGACAACTAGGTAGATAGATAGATAGATAGATAGATAGATAATGTTGAGTTATCTAATGATACCTTTACATGATGGATAGTAGAGATTTTGAAAATATGTTACTCTTCATTTATAATAGTAATAGCATGTTACACTTATATTCCATAGATTTTCTTTTTTTTTTTTTTTTTTCCGGTACCAGGGATCGAACTCAGGACTTTGCACTTGCCAGGCAAGCGCTTATGCCACTGAGCTATACCCCCAGCCCCTTATTCCATAGATTTTCATTCCCCTATAGCTGTCCAGTACATGAATTTTATGATACTCATAAATTAGCATCAAATAGCAACTATATTAATTACCCTATTTTATGTCTAGATTGTTTTGAGATTCAGAAATTATTATTATTATGTAATAGAATTTACACTATTTTTAATTAGGATCAATAATAATATTTTAAAATCTATTTCTAACCTTGGAAGCACAGATTAATTAAAATAGTTGACTAAACTAATTTTCCACATTTAATTTTTACATCAGCTTTATGAAGTAGAATTTATATACATACACATTTTTTAAAATTTATTTTTGTGGTGGTAGGGATGAGACCCAGGGACATGTGCTTTACCATACAGCTACATAGCCATCCCTATACTTGTTTAAAATATGCGATATGATGACTTTCAACAAATGTATAATTTGGTGAAATGACTACATTAATTGCATTATAAACATTTTCCATTAACCCAGTATATTCCATTTGGAAATTTCCATAGACTCTTTTAGGGCTATAGATGTAGCCCTGGAGTTCCTCTGAGGAAAAACTCTTATTCAATTATTTTTACATACACTAGACCTTGAAAGTGATTAATTTACATCTTCACTTGACTAACTTAAGGAATAGACAACTGGTAAAGTATCACTTCGGGGTGTGTCTGCGAGTCTGTTTTCAGAGGAGGTGGGCGGTTGAGTTAGTTCACTGGGTGAGGAAGAGCCACCTTCATTTTTGGCCAACACCATTTAGTTGGCTAAAAGCTCACATGGAAAATAGAGGTGATTTCTTCTGTCATAAAAATAAGACACATTCTTCTTCCTGTACTTTGATACCAGAACTCCATGCCCACCAACCTTTGAAACCCATGACTTATAATAGGAGACCTCAGGGTTCTCAGGGCTTGAGCCTCTGTCCAAGAGTTAAACCCGCTTCTTCCCAGATTCTGTGTATTTGGGAGTTGAACGGATCACTCTACTGGCATTCCTCACTTGTGAAAGGCTTTCCATGGCCATCTAGGCCTCTAATCATGTTAGCGTATTTTCCTAATTAATATACACTTACATATCTGCACAGATATGTATCTTATCACAGGTATATTTCTTTCAGTGTAGTTTTGGCAATCTCTTGGAGTTGTTCTTCAGAATAAAAACCACAGCAAAGACTATGTAACTCCTGCTGATCATGGTAACTCCAGTTGAGTTCAAGTTACATCACTCTTCTAGAACTGCCACCTACATGTTGTCCTTGAGAACGAAGTGTGCTATTTGGGGCCCTGCCTGTTTTGGGCAGTCCAAACGTGACTCTAGGTAGAAGACCAGGGCACTAATAGGTGATCCTCTTTTATGCCCTGATTCTCAGTAATCATAGTATTAAACAACTTGTTAACTAATATTATTTAGGTATTTTTCAGATTTTAAATTCTGTATGATAGGACAATTATGTCTCTGATTCCACTGTGGCCAAAGAGCAAATAAAATTTATTACTGTCAAGAATTACTGTGCTGGATATTAGAGAGTTACACTTCATAACATTTAAACCTTCAGACAAGTATTAGCAAAAGTGAATGAATAGCACATATATTTCTCATTTCAGAAGATCACAAACAAAAATAAAATATTTTGCACTATTTTTTATTCAGAAAGTATGTGCTTTCTCTGATTCTGTGAGTAATATTTACAGCCTTGTGAGATCCTTTCATTTGTCTTATAATAATACAACATATTAATAATGTATACTGTTTTATAGAAAAGATATATACTATGAAACTGTTGGAAATGTCATAAATGTTTTGTAGCTATTAATAGCTGGTAGGTATTTTTACATAAAGATATTTTATAAAGTCCTTACTCATATTGAAAACATGTACAATATCCTAGGATACATTTGTTTAGCAATGTATTCGTTAACATATTTGTCTAATGAAATACTGTTATATTTTCTTCACTTATGAAAAAAAACCTCACCCTGGTTTTACTCAGGATGCTTCCATACATAAATTTCAATAGATATTACCTCATATTATTATTTCTTAGAGTTTCACAGTGAATCAGTGTAAAATTTAAAATTTTCATCATATCTGCTACATAACATGTCAGAGGGTCTTTATCGTTTCCTAGATGATGAGACATAGCTTCCCCATCACCATAGGCTCCCGTACCTAAGCTCATTCCCGTCCAGCCATTGGCTGTATATGCACAGGCACCACAGAACACTGTGTGGTAGTCTGGTCTGTCACTAGTGAATGAATTTAGGTATTTTGAAAGTAATTCAAAATAAGTATATCTATAAAAGACTTTCATAAACCTTGCTTTTGATTTACAGATTTGGTAAAGCCATTATTCACAGGAAAAATTTGGTGCACAAATCCTATATGTGTGATTTATAATGGGAAAGAAATATTGTTCCTTTCTCAGAAGAACCTTTATAAAGGTCCAAATAATAGTCCAGGGATGATTTAAACTAAGTGTTTTTTGAAATATTGTAAGAAATGACCAAAAGATTCTTTTTAAATTCTTAATTTCTTTGAGGTTAGCATGGATTATTTCTTTTACAAGATTATCCTTACTTCAGGTAACAGTCTAATCAATGATACTATTGGAGTACATGATTTTGCAACTGATAAAATCTCACTTATAAGATGAACAGTTATAGGCCCGGGATATAGCTCAGCGGCACAAGTGCCTGTTTGGCAAGTGCAAGGTCTTGAGTTCAATTCCTCATACCAAGAGCAAAGAAAAACAAAACAAAATGATGAAAAGTTATGAACCTGGAGACATTATTCATTTATGAAAAATCATCTGGCTTCCTTGAATATGTATTATATATTTATATATAGTTAAATATAATATATATTTATGAATTATATATAACAAAAAATTATATATAACATGTATAACTAATAAATATGTATATATATTTTACAAATGATAGTCATGGTGATCCTAGATTTCAATGGGGGAGATATGTCTTTCCATTTATGAAGGATTTACTCCTACCAGTGGGTAAGCCAACCTATTTTGTGCTTACTGCAGTTTTATTTGCATGCTGTGTTAATGTTCTGATAAAGTACATTGTAATGGCTAAGTCAAGACATGATAAATATGGAGAACATTGTGGTTCATTTATCATCTTGACAGTAAGAATAGTCTTATGGCCAGCTTCAACTGGTCAAAAATATAAAAGTTATTGAAATGGACTTGAAATTGATCTGTTATGTTTATGAGATGCATAATTTTCTCTGAAGGGGGTCTTATCCTCATTTTTCTGCAAGAACTGGTTCCAGCATGTTCAGTGGCTGCTGTGGATGACAGGAAAATTTCTGGAGTTTATTTAATATTTTGCATAGGATTTACTCTCCTGTTAGAACAATAAAAGCAATTATGTAACTTCAGATTTCATTTGTTTTCTTTTTTAATGGAGGTAATGAAGATACTACCTTGCATCCTAATAGATTTTTAATCAATTAAGGGGAAAATTCAGAAAATAGGTGATGGAATAAAAGTAACAGAGATGTGGCGTTAGTCTGTCGTCTGTTAAATGGTGCCAAAACGTAGTTTCACTCTTTTCAAAAGGAAACTTTCTACTGTTATTCTGCTCCCCATTTCTTTTTTTTTTTTTGAAGTGTAGTAAAAAAAAAAGATATTAACAAACATACACAGAGTAGCATAAGAATAGTACAATCGAATCTGAGTTACAGATAGGGTGACAGGGAATCATCAATGGTTGTTGCATTACATATTGATAATTTCTAACTGTATATTCAGGAAAATAGGTATAGACATGCAAAATTGATCAGACAGTTAATCACCTACTATTCCTTACAATCAAGTGACCTAAGTCAGTAGTACCACTTCTTTTTATAGTGTGAAAGCAAAAAGAACTACATCAACTACAACAGAAAAAGAAAGCGAAAAAAAAAAAGTGTTAACAAAGAGACACAAAGTAGCTCAATAACCGTATAATCATAATTGAATTATAGACAAAGCAACAGAAAACCAACAATAGTTGTTGCATTTCATATTGATATCTTCAAAATGTATGCTCTGGAGAACCAATTTCAATGGTCAGTTGATCTGTTCATTCTTGAGCGAAGTCCAAGTTTAGAGGACATTTCAACAATATCAAGTTCTTTCACAGTCTTTCTCCTACATAAATTTCCAGACATATTCTTTATTTCTTTTCATACATTTCGAGGGATATCTCTTATTTTTTTTTTTTAATCTCTTGGTTTTTTACACACACTTCAGCTTATTTTCCTACAGTGTTTTTTATTTCTTTTGTTCGGGGAATCGGGCTCATGACCTCAGGCTTGCCAGGCAAGTGCTTGTGCCGTGGAGCTGTATCACCGGCCCCTTCAGCTTATTTTCCTAGTTCTACATTTTTCCACATTCTAGCTGCTTCCTCTTTACCATTTTGAAGAAATTCACACACCTTTTCTTTGAGTTTTCCTTATTTATTCAAAATCACGCATATTTTCTAATTTTCCATAATACTTTATTAATATTTCTTTTATGAAACTTACTACTTCATAACTTACACCAACCTATCATCACAATCCTTGTCAAGAACAGGAACCGTGCCTGCTTTTCTATATATGTTATCCCCTGCTAACATGTAAGCAGAATAACAACATATTTCAGCAATTTTCGTTGCTATGTTTTAGTCCTAAAGCTTCAGGAAAATCACTCGAGAGAGATTTTTATGTTTTATTTCATACTCTGTAGTTAGGTCCAACATTGCTGGATGTTGTTATGAGTTTACCTTTTACTATGTTTGATTAAACAAGTTCCTATTAAGTTTTGAGACTGTTCACTATATTCAATTCTAAATTGTCTTCACAAATTGTCATTATAATTTCTTGTAATAGTCTCTATTTTCCCCATCTGCTTTCGAGTCACCTTATGATAAATGTATTTGAACAACAAAGAATTCAGAAAGAGGATTTAATGAAAAACTGCGACTTTATATAAATACTACAAAAAATAATAATTTAATTTCTCTAAAAGGAGAATAAATGACAAAGTCATAATCATTATAATATTATTAAAGAAAACATGTCTTCTTACTGTCCTTTTCAACTTAGAATTTATGTACCTTCTCAATAAAATGTGTTTTTACATCTGTACTATACAAATAATAATTTCCTTTGAAAGAACATGTTCTATAAATTTATTCTTTGAACTATTTGTGAAAATTGAATAACCAATTTTTTCTTTAATGCTTCTAGTAGTAATGATGTAGATATTTTAAATAATGCTGAATTTAAGTCATAAAGTAACATAGCAAAGTACAACAAAAAATTCATTCCACACATATTGAAAAAATGATAACCAAAGATAATGATCATTTAAGAACTGTTGACTAAAAGAGACATAAATAACAGGTTAAGGTCAACTAATTGTTTACAGATTGATAGACAATTGCTACAAAAAAATTATGGATGTGGTCTGAAATTGACTAGAAAATTTCAAAACAGACAAGTTACCTGATTCTGTTTGCAGGTTGTTAGAAAAATTGCTTTAGTACAGTGCACTCTTTCACATATGTATAGTGCTGCAATGAACATTGTATATGTGACTTAATGTAGGGAACCAATTCCCTTCAGATGGACACATTTGGGGAATAAATATTATAAGAATCATTCTTCCAGTCAGCATAATAAAATAACTATGAAAGTCATACTATTTGTGAAAAATCTATTTTATTCTCATCTATAGATAAGAAATCTTATCTATAAGAATTCTATTCTTATCTAAGATGAGAATAAAATAGGCAAAGGGCAGGTTTAGGATCATACCCTTTTGGTCAAAACTCCTTTTTGCACTACATTAATAAACTGGCCGTCCCTGAGTACCCCCAGTTGCCAGTCAGACTTCTGAACAGCAGCAGCATCAGTATTCCCGCCTCGGCTCCCTCTTCCATACCTCAATATATGTTTTGTTTGAATTCTTTTCCAGTGCTGTCTTTTTCCATAGTTTGCTGCAGTTTCACTTTTGTTGGCTAATATTCTTTAATTATCCACTGTTGTAAAACAGAAAATGTTTATCATCAGAGATAAGTGGGGAAAAATACATACTTCATTGTCTGTACATGAACTGAATAATATATACAATGATCAGTCGATGACAGAATTTGTTAAAAACATGTGATCTACTCCTGATCGTGAGGCACATATATTCGTAACTTTCTGATTTGTGTACTGAAGAGGTATGTTTGTACTTTATGTAATTACCCAGAATTAATACACTGTTCTAACTAAAATTTTAACTGTGTTGCTGTAAGCCTGTTGTTGAAGTAAATTTTGGTACCTGAAATCCATGGCAATATCATTAAGCAATTGAAAGAAAACTGTAAATGTCAACTGAGTTTTTATCTTGTGAAAATATTTTTCAAAGATATTGGTGAAAGAACTTTAAATGATAAAACAAAAAAATTGCAAAGAAAATGACAGTCAAAATATGTACCTTAAATACTTTTAGGAAAACCACAACAATAAAAACCATCAGTCCAGTGTTCAAAACTGTGAAAATACTTTCTAAAAATTAAGATATATAGCACTTTTTCAGGGAATTTATCACCACCACAGTTAAAGTATAAGTGATGTTAAAGTAAGTTCTTCGGGAAGACAGAAATGATACCACACTGAAGCTTGGATTTAAGAAACATACAGAGCAACAGAAAGGACAATATGCAGATGAATAGGGAAGGTGGCTTATAAAAACTTAAATTATTCAAAATACTAATCATTAATTATGCAAAATGATATTAACATAGGACATATAAAACAAAAAGAAGCAAACTATATTAAAATATAATGTAGGACAGGAATTAGAAAACATAAATTCAGTTGATACTATATGGAAGGTAATTGATAACTGTGATAAGTAATTGTTTACAGAATAGGACTTACTAATATAGATGAAACAAATAGGTTTAGCGAATCCTGGAGACTAAAGGGAATCCTTAAAGAAACTGACTAAAGTGGAAAATAAAATAGTAAAAGACAGAAAAAGAATCATGGGAAAAATATAAAGAAAAGCATGTTGTTAAGTTTAAATGATCATCTTGTTGAAAATGACTTTAAATTTAAATGGCTTAAATTCTGTTGAGAAAAATGGCTTCATTCACATGTGAAATGGTCATCTGTACAGAAAAGTCATAAAAAATCTAGAAAGAAGCTATAGAGCTAATATAAAAATTTAACAATGTCAGAAGATAAAGACTGGCATACTACCCTCAATTCTAGTTCAGTGTGCTAGCAACAAGCAATGAGAAATGAAATGAACATGATGCTAGTGTCACAGAAATGTGAAATATTTTTAAGACAAGTGTCCAGAAAACTGCCAAATATTTTTCAAGACAAAAAGAATAAAAACAAATGAAGATACATACTATGTTCATGTACTAAAAGATTTCATATTGTTAGTACACTAATTCTGTTGAAAAAAATTTAGAAAAGATTATTTTGTGAGAATTGTTGAGCTGATTATAAAATTAGGAAAAGTAAAGGGCATGTGGTATCAAAACATTTTGAAAAATAGTATCATTGGAAGATTTGCACTATCTGACCCCCAGATTTATAAGAAGCTGTAGAAATCAAGACATTGTAATTCTAACATAATTAGACATCCAATTCCATGGAATGATAATATAAATGATTACATATATGTGTGTGTGTGTGTGTGTGTGTGTGTGTGTGTGTGTGTGTGTGTAAACCATGTTTCTGTTCAAGGAAATATATTTAATTTTCTCAAACAAAATGTATATGTATACGGAAGAATAGCCGGAATAAGTGTATTGCTGATGTCTGTATTTTACTGAGAGGAATAGTCGATGCTTAAAATTTTCTTTTTTCTTGACCAATTTTCTGCACTTGAATTTGGTAATTAGAATGACTGATCTGAAAACAATATGTAGCATAAGAACCATTGTTGAACTCCTACCATTTTGTATGGTGAAGCTCTGCATCATTTCCAAAGTTTTTTTAAAAGTATTTTTATTTTTTTCCTTGATACTGTCTTTGATTGTTTGATCAATCTTACATTCTTATGTCTAATGTACTGAGCAATATCATTGAAGATGACAATATTGATTATAGCAACCATTGTAAATTCCTATCAATTTGTCTTGAGGTCATGTATCATTTTTGTTGTTTTTGTGTTGTTTTGATTTTTTGTCTTCATGGCTGTTTTCTCAGTTTTTTAATTTTTAACATAAAAAGTTTAATTCTCTCTTGTTATCTTATGATGAATTCAGCAGGTAAATCCCAGGTGCTGGTCTATGAAGAGCAATGAACTGAACATGCGCACACCTGAGGGCAAGTGGAAACCAGCTACACTTCCTGACTAGGGGGAAGTTGTGCCCAGGACAAGTCAGTGCCAGACACAGCATGGCATGAACAGAAAAGTGCTGTTGGGACGACAGGAAAGCAAAAGGTCCTGCACACAGGTATATCAGGCTTTCAGAATTTAAAGGATATTCATGCACCTTATCTCAGGTGACTACAGCTGAGTCTGTAGGTGTTATGTATAGGGATGGTTGACAGGGTCTGGTGTCATGTCAGAGGCGCTCTCAACACACGTCTGTCCCAGAATTGTCGGATATTAATTACCTTTATGAGGTATAGTACATATTCATGAACTCTAAATACAGTTTGTACAGGGTGAAAGTGGCCGTCAAACCTGGGCTTTTCTTTCTTGGTAGAGTTTTATTGCTTCTTCAGTTTCATTAACAGATATTGAATTATTTAGTATTTTTATATCTTCTTGACTCAGCTTCAGTAATTCATATATATATCTAATCTGTGCATTTCTTCTGTATATTCTGTTGTTAGAGTACAGATTCTCAAGATTGGTACTAGTGATCTCCTGGATTTCTGCAGGATCCATTGTGACTTCACTCTTTTCATTCTTCTTCTTCTTCTTCTTCTTCTTTTGTCTTTCTGAGAGAGTCTCTCTATGCAGTTCAGGCTGGCCTTGAGCTCACTTTGTAACACAGGCTGGCCTTGAACTCACAATGATCCTCCTGCCTCAGCCTCCCAAGTGCTGGGATTGCAGGCGTGCGCCACCACACCTGGCAGCTCTTTCCATTCCTAATTGTATGAATTGGGACCTTTTCTTGTCCGCTTTGGGTAAAGTTGGCTAAGGGCCTGTCTAATTTATTTAATCTTCTAAATAACCAACACTTCGATTCGCTGCTTGTTTGTATTGTTTTCTTAGTCTGAATTGCATTAATTCCTACTGTGATCTTTATAATTTCTTTCCTCATATGAGCTTTGCATGTACCTTGATCTTCTTTTTCTAGAACCTTGAGGTTCAACATTTACTTACTCACATGAGCTTGCTCTGTTTTTCTGATGTGCAAACTCACTGCTACAAATTTGCCTTGTAGGACAACTTTCATCGTGTCCCATAAATGTGCTTAATAGGACTACCTTCATTGGCATTATGGTTTAATTGTAGAAATTGTCTAATTTCCCCTTTAATTTCATCTGTGACTTATTGGTTGTTCAGGAGGTATTATTTAATTCCCATGTGTTTATGTAGTTTTTGTTGTTTCTTTTACCATTTACTTAAATGTAATTACACTATGAACTGATAATATACATGGAATAATTTCAGTTCCTTTGTACTTACTTAAGCACGTATATGTGCTAGTTAGTATGTGGTCTATTTCATAGAGATCCCATATGCTGCTGAGAAGAATGGGAATTCTCTTGTTCTTAGGTGGAACCCTCTAATAGATATCTACTGCATTTGTCTCAGGTTTTGTTCAGCTCTGATACTTCTTTATTGAATTTTTGTCCTACTGATGTACCTGTTTGTGACAGTGGAGCATTGAGGTCCCACATTACCATTGTCTTTGTATCTGATTTTTCATATCCATTCTTTGCTTTGTGTAGCTGGGTATGCAGTATTTATTGCATGTATGTGTATGATTGCTGTGTCTTCCTCTTGGATTGTTCTCCAAACAAATATATTGTGACATTTTTTGTCTCTTGTGACCCAGAATAGCAAAAGCAACTTGGGGCAATTTTCGCCAATGGGTATCAGAACCCCTGATTTGAAGTTATACTAGAAATCTACAAAGCAACTACTTTGAAGATAACAATATGCAATACCATAACCACTGTAAATTTCCTACCACCTTGTTTTGAATTCTGTATCATTTTTATTGGTTTTTCATTCTCTATTTTTAATAAAGATAAAAACAGTGTGACAAGAATAAACAGACCTGATGATCAATGGAACGGAACAGAAGATGAAGAAACAACTCCAAGCACAATCCACTAGCTGAACTATCCTTGACAAAGGAGCCAAAGACTTTTCCTGAAAGAAAGATAACGTTTTTTAAATGGTGCTGCAAATACTGGATTTCCACATGCTGAGGATTGAACTTGGCACTATATCCTTCATGACAAACTAAACTAATATTGAAATGGATTACAGATCTAAGTATAAAAGCAGAAACACAATCTGCTGGAAGATGGAATATGTAAAACTCGAGGACATAGGTTTAGGCAAAGAATTTATGAACAAAACTCCATCACAGAGAAAATATTATAATCAATAAATGGAATCATATCAAATTAAAAAGCGTTTGTACAGTGAAAGAAACCATCAGTACAGTGAAGAGACAACCCACAAAATGGGAAAAATATATACAAGCTACTCCTTAGTAAAAGGACAAATATCTAGAATATATTTAAATATATTCAAAAAACTAGACACTCCAAAATCAAAGACTCTATCCAAAAAATGGGCATCCAAAATTAATAGATATTTCTCAGATGAAGAAGTACAAACAGCAAATAAACTTATGAAAAAATGTTCAGAGCCAGGTGTGTTGGTGCACACCTATAATCCTAGCACTCAGGAGGCTAAGTAGGAGGATTGTTGCAAGTTAGAAGCCAGCTTGGTCTACAAAGTGAGTTCAAGGCCATCCTGAACTACAAAGTGAGACCCTGTCTCAAAAAGACAAAAAAAAAAAAAAAAAAAAAAGAAAAGAAAAAAAACATTCAACATCACTGGTCATTCGAGAAATGCAAGTTAAAACTGAGATTCCATCTCACTCCAGAAAGAATGACTGTCACCCAGAAATCAACCAATAACAGATGCTGCACTAAGGTGTAGGGAAAAAAGAATGTTTCTCCATTGTTGGTCAGACTGTAAACTGGCACAGCCACTGTGGGAATCAGTATGGAGATTCTTCAAAAAAATAAACGCTAGAGGTTCCATTTGACCTCGCTATTCCCTTTCTAGGTATCTTCTTAAAAGAGTTAAAGGCACCGTACCCCAGTGATGTATGCTTACCTATATATATAGCAGAACACTCTATAACAGCAAAATCTTGAAAACTGCCCATATGCCCATGAACAGTTGAATTAATAAAGGAAACGTGATATTTACATACAATGTAGTGCTACTGTACATAAAGAAGGATAAATCTGAGTCATTTGTAGGAAAATGGATGCACCTCATGATCATAATTTTAAGTGAAATAAATAAGACACACAAGTTCAAATCTCACATTGTCTCTCTTACGTGAGAAACTGTAATGATAAATAATGAAAATGAACCAGATATACTGGGGAGCGGGAAGAACATGTTCAGATGGGAAGGGGATCAAGACAGAGAGGAGGGGGAGACAAGGAAGGGAAAGATATAAAACAAAGAATGGAAGGGAAAATGGAAACAGAGCTTCTGTAAATGGGGAACGTAAGCAGGGTTGCAGGGAGGGGATGGGAATAAAGAAGAATTAATACATATCGTGCACAGACATGTACAGCCATGATGAATGTGAGCACCACGTATGGCAAATACGTACTAATAATTTTTTTTAAAAAAGAAAAAGAAAGCAAATTGAAAATAAAATCCTCCAAATTGTAGAATATACAACAATTTAACCTGAGGCTGTTGAATATAGAGCCAATTCAAAATTTTCTTCATGGGGCCAGGGATATAGCTCAGCAGCACAGCACCTGCCTGGCAAGTGCAGTCATGAGTTTGATTCCCCATAACCAAAAAAAGACGTAAAGTTATGTCCAAAGCATTTTTTGTTAGATGTTCACAGTACAGAATGGTCGCTTTCCTTGTGTGGAGTTGGTACGTGTACACAGCACATTGTAATCCCTTTTTGGATCCCTTTTCCTTCCACTCCTTCCCTCTCCCCTCCCTCTCTTGGCCCCTTTCCCATCAGAGAAAGATCTGTCTTCCTACCTATCTGTCTTTTGTTTTGTTCCTTATTTATAATTTGGGGCCTTCATGTTAAGAGAAACCATGCAATATTTAAGGCAGTGTGTCTGATTAATTTCTATTTGTGCATAGCATTTACACACAAATGGAATATCACTCAGTCATTTTGTTAATAATCAATTTACAGATTAAAATGATTTCTTTTGAAGAATTACTGCATAATAATTGCTATAAGCTTAGAAGTATTCAGTCATCATATTTAGGTATTTCATTAGAATTCAAAGGGAGCAATAGTAATTTACATACTACAAATTAAAGCAATTTTAATTACATTAATATTGAAATTTTGCTTGTAAGTTTTAACATTGGTGATTGTTAATCTCAATGAAAATAAATTTGGTAGATAGTGTCAATTAAATAGGTCAATGATGGTGCTGCTTTATTAATATATAAGATCTTTTCAGTCATATAATATCATTTAAGGATATGGTTTTAAACGAATTATTTTTTAAGATTTTATTAGCGTGAGTGGAAAATAAAGTATAATCATTAACATGACTGAGATCTGCTGCTAGATAATTCTGAACTAATGCCTGTTTCAATGCCTATTACCTCAACTTTGACTCCAGCTTCTAACAAAGTATAAGCACTTATCAAAACCACTTTAAAATATGTCATGCCTCAATAAATTAGATAGATAGCACACATTAGCCTGTAGAAACTTCAGTGTAAAAATTAGGTATTGAATTTTATATATAAAGTTAATTTCAGCTGATAATTTTCAAAGGATTTCTCATTGCTCTATACATAATTTCTAATTAGTCCAACAGGCTTTGTGGTTTAAATAGGCAGTAGTGGGGCTGGGGATATAGCTCAGTGGAATAAGCGCTTGCCTAGCAAGCGCAGGGTCCGGAGTTCGATCCCCAGTACCGCAAAAAAAAAAAAAAAAGAAAAAAAAATAAATAGTCAGTAGTGCTCGTTACCTGACAAGTCTAACTATCTATCATAAAATAAGGTGGATATAAGTCTGCATTATATTCCTTTACCAGTGCAGTAATGGTCAGAGAAATGGGAACAATAGTAATATATCATTGAGATAGGAAGCAGAATATTGCTTCTTCACAATAACACATTCCATGCTGAGCTCACAGCTGTAGGGCACGGGAAGTGATGGGAGAGGAGCGAAAAAGGAATCAGCCCTCTGCCGCCCTGAATTGTCCTGGAAGATTCTTTCTTTTTTCACTTTTATTTTAAGACTAAAGAAACAAAAACATATTAACAGACACAAAGTAGCACAAGAATACTACAATCATAACTGAGTTACAGACAAGGTGACAGGGAATCAACAATGGTTGTTGCATTACATATTGATAACTTCAAAGTGTATACTCAGGAAAACAGATATAGACATGCAAAATTGATCAAACAAATAATCATCAACTATTCCTTACAATAAAGTGAACTAAGTCAGTAGTACAACTATGTTAGATATGCTGCATATACATACATACTTACATACATACGTAGATAATTATCTCTTCCTTCCTTTTTGGTTTTCTTTCTTATATAAACAGACTGAGAGAGAAATTGAGGAAACCATACCTTTTACAATAGCAAGCAAGAAATTGAAATACTTAGGAATCAATCTAACAAAGAATGTGAAAGATTTATTCAGTGAAAACTACAGTACTCTGAAAAAGGAGATTGAAGAGGACTTCAATAAATGGAAAAACATACCATGCTCATGGTTAGGAAGAACTAACATTG
>PVLD010031859.1:0-15283 GCA_004027595.1 Dinomys branickii
AGGCCATTTACATTAATGGTTATCATGGTTATATGTTGGCTTATTCTAGTCATGTTATTTACTTGAAGTTTTCCTTCTTTTGCTGACTGTTTAATTATTTGTTCTGTTTAGGGAGTTATTTCTATAGCTGTTCTTGGGATTGTGGTCTCTTTTTTCTCTGTCTAGAATATCTTTTAGTGCTTTTTCCAATGCTGGTTTTTCACTCATGAAGTTCTTCAGTTGTTCTTTGTCGTGGAAATATTTTATTTCTCCATTGAATTTGAGGGATAATTTTGTAGGATACATCAGTCTGGGTTGGAAGTTGTTTTGTTTCAGAATCTGTAGTATCTCGCTCCAAGCTCTTCTTGATTTTATGGTTTCCGTTGAGAAATCTGCTGTGATTCTGATGGGCTTTCCTTTATAGGTGATCTGTTTCATTTCTCTAGCAGCTTTTAATATTGTGTTCTTTTGCTGGATATCTGGGATCTTGACTATTATATGCCTGTGTGTGTTTTTCTTTGGGTTATGAATCATTGAGGTTCTATATGCCTTGCTTAACTGAACTTCAGTATCTTTTACCTTGTTTGGGAAATTTTCTGCTATTATTTCATCAAATATTCCTTTTATATCGTTTGTGAGATCTCCTGCTGTTTCACACACTCCTGTAATTCGAATATTGTTACATTTTGCCTCATCTTGCAGCTGTTGGATTGACTTTTCTTGTGTCTTTGATGATATCATGAGATTCTTCCTTTCACGCTCATAAGCTGCCATGCTGTCTTCAAGTTCTGAAATTCTATCTTCGGTTTCAGTTAAACGGTTTTGCATGCTTTCAGCGTTAGTTTTCAAAACCTGGCATTCTCTTTCGACCTGTTTCATTATTGGTAATTCATTCCTAATTTGCTCTTGTAACGTTTCCATTTGTTTCCTATTTTCTTCTAGTCTTTTGTCTATTTCTTGTCTATGTGAATGGAACATTTCTTCCATTATTGTTTTCAGCTCGTTTTTTGTCTGAGAAATCATTCCAGGTATGTGGCTTATTTCTGCTTTAAGCTCTTTTATGGCCTGTTGGAGTTGTTTCTTTTCGGATGCAATCGTTTCATAACTTGCAGGTATGTGATTTCCTCGTTCTCCTGTATCCTCACTTTCACAACTTGTTCTGGGTGGGGTTGAGTTTTGAGACTGCGTTTTGTTCCTCTGTTTTCCCATTTTTGGGTATCAGATTCAAAATGTGGAGTTATAAATTCCCCAGGCAGTTCAGCAGGCAAAGGTCTGCTGCAGAGGCTGCTCGAATGATTCCTTCTCTTTGGGAGAATGTCCCTTAAGCTGTCTGCTGAGATTTCCGCTTCTACTCCCTACCCTGAGACCTGGCTGGGGCGTATAAACAGGTCGCCTCCCCAGGCGTCTTGGAGACAGGCCACTTAGGTGTTCCTGCCTGGGTGGAGCTCCTTCCCCCCTCATAGATCCCGTCGGGGTGCCTAGCTAGCTCTTCCTATCCGGGAGATCCTGCAGTCTTTAAAGCTGCTTTGATGTCACTCGCTGGGCCGAGCTTCTTCTCGACTGAGGAAAAACTGGTTAGAGCGCCCACTCAACTCACCCTGGCATCCTGCAGGCAGGAATGCTGTTCAGATATATTTCCGTGGATCGAGCTTTTTCCCGACTCAGAAATGCCGGATCGCAGCCACTCCAGTTCGGGCAGTGCCGGTTGCGGGGGCGGGGCTCTGAGCGGTATACCGGACCGCTGCCCAGATTGGCGCAATCTGTCCCAGTAGCTCGTTCTCTGATTTTCCTCTTCTCCGCTGCCTCCAACAAATCCTGGTTGCAGCCGTCTCCGAGCTGATCGGTTTCAGGAGTTGGAGGCTTTCCTCCCGCCGCAATCGCTCTCTCGGCTGTACGCGATTTGAGCCGAGCTGCGGCCGATGAGCCTCACTGATCTCTCGGGCGCCCAGCTCTCATGATCCGCCCACTTCTCGCCGCCCGGCTTGTCCAGCTGGCCCTTTAATACTCATGCTGCGGAGAGCAGCCCGATCAGTTGGAATTTTGCATCCACTGACCGGGCACCCGTGCGCAAATGATCGGTCTCTGGGAGAGATTCCCCCTGCCGCTCACCTGGTCGCCATCTTCCCGGAAGTCCTTAGGGCAGTGTCTTAAGGAGGAGAAAACTGTAAGCTTTAGGATGAGGTCATTCAGCTTTTTTTTTTTTTCCCCTTAGGGAAACTGAGCTCGTCGTATTTGTAAACACAAGTAGACAAAAGGAAACAGTACATTATGTTAAATCAGAGAAATCTGGTTTAACAAAGTTTATTAAATCATTGACCACTGGAAGCGTAATGTTGTTAAATGTTAAACCATAGAGTAGAAAATCCCAAAACCATAGTCCATGACACACTGCTTGTTTCTTATAAAGTTTTATTGAACACAGCCATGCCCATTTGTTCGTATTTCTATTACTGCTTTTATAAGATCAGAGTTGAGTGACTCTGACAGAGACTATATTATTTGTGAAATCTGAGATACTTACTTTTGGGCCTCTCTTAAGAAAACGTTGCTGACTCCTGCTGTACAGGGCACAGAGTAAGGAAGACGGCCTTCTTACTGTCCTCTTCACCCTTTTCCAGTGAGAGTGTAGGGGACAAGGGCTAATGAAAATTTCAGATCAGTCATACATGAAGCAAAGTACAGAATAGTAGAATGACAAGAATTAAAAAAACATGAAAGAGCATCTTAATACATTAAGACTGTAAAAAACAATTTCTACTGAAGAGAAAGTATTGGATGTCATGATACAGCAAGGTCAGTTCAGGACAGTGGAATTCTCACACATCCAGAAAGTAGTCTGGCTTTCACCTCAGGAGCAGGGTGACTAATGCTAAGAGCCATAAAGAACAGTTGGCATTTTTGTAAAACTGGAAATTCCCTTGGGTCTGAAATATGTGGTATAGTCAGATATACACGTGACTTTGTAATTCCAACACATCTTTTAGAATAGAAACTTGGTGCATCTGTGGAATGGGGTCTGTCATCTCCAGTAATGTCTGTGGCAGCCGAGAGCGCCTAAAAGTCGGCTTTGTCCACTCCTGCAGGGTTCATCTCTCCAGGGCTGAGGTTCCAAACAAATCTCGATGACAAGAACCAGGCCACTCCTTGCTGGTCTTTCTTTAGCAAAGCGAAAGAGAGAAAACACACATACACACAATTTCAGAGGTTAACTGGTCAGATTTGGGGTTTATTAGCTTCTAAAGGCATATACTTAGAACCAGTTGACCTGAGAAATATTTGAATGATTCCTGCTCTTTGACTTGATATACCTTGGAAACTTCTCTAATCATTATTCTGTGTGACTTCAGCAATAGAACAGACTTTGCCTAACTGTAAACTGATCAGTAATACTGCTTTTGTATTCCCTGATTCTCATTGCAAACTCTAGTCATTTCACATAATATAATAGAAACACGTGTCTTTACAAAGCGCTTCTTGTGCCCTGTTGACCAAATGTCCTGCGTCTGTAGTTGTTTGTGTATGAAATACAGAGATGGGAGTACCAGTTGGAAATAGGAATTAGGTTTTAACCTAGGAGACTGTAGTCCCTGTAGAACTAGAGTAGAGTGATAGGCCAGATCACTAAAGGAAGAGATGGAGTCTAGTATCAGAAGCAGACCTTCTCGCCGGGACAGAATGCAGGGATTCTAGATTGCTCTTCAGTGCACTGTAGCGTCAGTGCCAGAGAGAAACTACTGACATGCCTCTCTTCTGACCAGAAAGTATCATTTCATGGTTGTTCCAAGTAGAATGCTCTGCCAACTAGTAGTGCAAAATTATGTGTACTACTGTAGATGGCATTTTAAAGAATACATTAGCCTAGGGTAGTGGCTCTCAACTTGTAGTAATTTTAAAATGTACTGTTACATGTGGTACTGTCTGGAGACATTTTTAATTGTCTTGATTTGGGTGTGTATGTCTCAAAGGAGGAGCAAAATTCTTAGTTGAGATTTTAGCATTTTAGGACCAATCATTAAACTTTTCTAAAATCCTTGTGGACAGGAAAAGTATATTTCTTACTGCTTTAGGATATTCTCAGTTAACTAAGAATAAATATTTTGTTTTAATATACTTTAAGCATAATTACTGTAAAAATATTGAGAAGTACAAAGCCATTTTGTAAAAGAGAAAAAAATATCACCATAGTCTCATCATTTATTTTTACATATTCTTTCAAATTGGAAAAATATGGAATAGTGTGGATTATTAGAATAGTCTTTTTATGAGTGACAAAACAAAGACAGTTAAATTTTCCTTGGGCTTCATCCTGTTTCTTTTGTGTGTTCTAGTCTTTTCTCTTTCACTGTTGTAACAAACTTCAGGGGCAGTTTATCAGAAAGATGATTAGTTGATTTGTAAATGTCTAATAATTTCCAGCATCAGAAATTTTTGCTGATATTTAGAGGAAAAAATTTGTAGAATTTTTATTTTATTATTGTCAGTGAAACAGCTTACTGGGGATATTTTTATTAAATACATTTATTCATAATAAGTTCTGTTAATCAGTTAAAATATCTCACAACTTTCAGTCTGAATCTATTAGTAATTTTTTACTTTTGTGGATGAAGTTTTGATTGATTATGAAGCCTAAAATTGTAAGGGAGAGAAAAAGACCACCTACTCCTTCAGTGATACAAACAGCCCGCTGTGGCATGTGTGCCGTAGGTTCGCCCCAGTGATGTAAACCATCCCATGGTGGTATCCCTGAACTTCAAACGCCCAGGAGGGTGCAGCTGGGGAGTGCTATATTTTCTGTACCCTTGGTGAATTAAATTTAGTTTGGCAGAAAATTTTTAGGAGTAGATAAGTCTCTGTAAGTAAATCTTTGCAGTGTTGGCCAAAGAAAACAGACTGTAGATTTGATGACTCTATTGGATTTATTAGTGCCATATGCAGGGTCTTTTGATCTTCTGAATTCAGTGCACCAGTGAAATGCTATTTATCAAAACTCTATCACATGGGAAGGAATCTTAATTTGCCTGTACTCTTGGTACTAATATGATTACCTAGCACCTGCATCCCATTGATGGTAATTTTGTTAGGTTGTATTAAATTTTAATGATAGATACAGACATTAAAAATAATTTTTAGATAACACTAACATTATAAATATCCTCATTTCTCAAGCACATCAAATTTGCTTAATTCTATATACAGCAAGACCTACTAGGAGTGCCACAACTGCGTAGATACAGTGATTGTGTTTATGTAAAGGAAAAAAATAGCTTGTCATGTGATGACACCACATGAACAGATACTATACAATAGATCCTATGTGCAATCTTATTTTTCAAGACAATGTAAAGGAGTTTTAATTAAGTTTGATGCTTTGTCCCACCATTGAATTCCTTTGTAATGCAAAAACTGCAGGACAAATATTTCTGCCTTGAGGCAATCAATATTCCTCTGTGGGTCTGTACACATATGTAAGTCTATAAAAGGGAAATGAACTGCTGGAACAGCATAGTGATGTTAGTGTTGTCTTTCAGCACACCTTGTTCTTGATGTTCTTGGGGCCACATGTTTGTGAACGACGAATTGCTCTTTGGTCTCAAGCAATAGGATGCCCTCAGTTTCTCTTTCTTTTTCCTTTTTTTTTAAATTTTCAGTAATTACTTGGTCATCCAGATCTTGCCTATAAATGATTTGTACTTAGATTAAATATGCTTTTAAAATTTTTCATCTTTATCCTGTTTGTGTACAGGTCCTTTAAAGAAGGTTACCTATGTCAGACATTTAACTAGGCATTTTATTGACATCCTGCTCTAGAAGTTTGAGAAAACAATTAAAATTTAGATCAGTGCAAAAGAAATTGCCTTATTTCTCCAAGTGTCAGTTGCATTTCAAAGGAGGAGGCTGAGAATGGACTTGGAAATGTTTCTTCTCATAACTTGTTATTCTTTTTGATAATAATAGTAACTAGTAATTAGTCATCATTCATTCCATGCTCTGTTCTAACTGCTTTACATTGTCTTCAGACTCACATTAACCATATGAATTGCTACCATGATTAATTCCATTTCCCCACGTTGGAGAAGAGGGACTGAGATATGGAGAGATTTCATTACTTGGCTAAGGTCATGCAGTTAGAAGGCGGTGAAATAAGGATTCAAACTAGAATCTTAAGTCTGTCATTTCCAGAACCCAAGCCCAAAGCTCTGAATCCCTGTATTATTTCCTTCCTTCTACCTTCATATTAATCTGGAATTTTTAAGATATTTGATGTTTAGATTAAAACATGAAATTCATATCACAGCTAAAATACAAGTTTTGGTAAAGTGTCATTTTTACAAGCTCTTCCTGTTAGAGCTGATAGCTTCATTGCTCTCTCCTTCCCACTGCTGTACCCACCGCGAGTGTGTGTGCAGCACAGCTGTGTTGCAGGTGCAGTTGGTTATCTCCTGCAAACAGTGCCTTCTGTATTTTCTTTTTCTTATTTACTGAAAAATGTTACTGACTTTGAGCTCCAGTTATGCTGAGATTAAATTTCGTGTTTAGTACCTCCATCCACGAAATCTGCTACCCTTTATTCACACACACACACACACACACACACACACACACACACACACACACACAGTGTGATCCCGTGTAGTGACTTTGACCTATTTACAGAAGAAGAGAGTGTTGTTACTGATAGGAAGGGCAGATCCTATAGTTAAAACACCCATAAGAAAGATTGATCCTGGGATGTTTATAGAGTCATTTTTTAACTATGTGCTTTATAAAGCTAGGGACTAGAGTGGAGAATATACTCAAGTTGATGTCAGACTTACTTTAGAAGGAAATTCTAGAATAAAAATCAATGTGAGTCAAGATCTGGGTAAACAAAGAAGGTTAAATATTTGACATCTAATCTCAGGAGCAGAATGCTTACCATACATACAATAATATCAGATGGAAAAAGCTATTTCTAAAACAGTTTGGGGTGGATGTTTGCTTCTGATTAGCCTACATGTGCATGTTGGGTGAACGAGAAATTGCAAAGTCATGGCCATGTGTTTGCTGTCATTTAAACTGCCAATCTAATCTAAATATACATGTGGGTTCTTAAGGAGACTTCTTTTCAAGAGGAGATTCTCACAACGCTCCATTCCTTGCCAACGCAAGTGAACTTTGGGGCACTTCTGTATTCCTGAGGGCTACCCTTTTTCTTTTAAAAGAGGTGAGGATGTTTTCTTTGCTTGCTGTGTTTCTGATTTTTAAAGGCCAGCTGTATGTAGCGTTTATTTACTATGAGCAGTAACTTCCTAAGTTAGCTTCTGGGATGTGACACAAGGTAATGAAAAGGCAGGGTAAATGTGGCAGGACAAGGAAAAGCCACAGAACATTTTGATTCATAAATGAATCCAGAAAAATTTTAGATAATAAATTTGCATACAGCATGCTTAACCTTATTATGAAAAAGTCAGAGATAAGCTCTGTAAGAAGGAAGCATGACTGTATAACACCTCATTGAATAATAGAGGCCTGATACTCACTTTTTCTCCAGTGTGAGTGAAAGAAAAAGATCTTTTTCCTCTGCCTTTACAGCATTTACACATATTTTTTTCTACTAGTGAAGTCTTAAAATGCATATTAAAGAACTATTTTTTCTATTCATGATTGAATTACTAAAAGTTTTATTTTGTTAGAGAACCTAAAGATTAGAACTTTAAATATCTTACTAAACTGAAATCAGTCTTTTCATTCAGAGAAGAGTAATGTTATTCTTTCATATTTTGTAATTCTGTGGCCTATCATATTTTGAAAAGTCTTATATACAAAATGTTTTTCTCTATCCCACATGATTTTAGAAATGAGTGAATACTGTAAAACTTAATTTACAAAAAAAAATCCCATTCATTGTTTTCTGAGAAAAATCAGTTATTAATTGCATGCTAAAATATTTAACTTTTTAAAAATTCGTAACTAAATTCTCAGACAAAAACATGTATTTAACTTTGAATGTATTTAGTAGTGATAAATTTCTTTGAGTGGAATTTGGATTGGCTTACAGGTTAATACATGTGAAAAATGTAATCTAAACAAAGTAACCACAAAATTTAAAGAAATAACATTCATTGAGTTCTACACAAGTTCTGCACATGGTCAGTAACATAGGCTTAATTGTTCCTTTCAGTCTGAGCAACTACTTTCAAGAAAACAATATGCAATCTGATAATCAATGTTAATTTAATATCATCTTGTTTTGAAAAAAAATAGGCCTTTTTTCCTCTAAAGAAATATGACATGTAGTTTTACATTTGTAATATCAGAAAGCATGTGCATTCATTTAGCAGAATATTTTCCTGCAACTATATTCAAGGAGAATTTGTCACGTGGATCTCTATAAATTAAATGCAATCAAGTGATATCTAAATAATATTATTTATAAATGGGTTAAGTAATTTAGTGTGTTAATCTTGATACATCAAAATTATTTTTCCAAAGGGGTAGGATGTATTGTTTTTATTGGGATGTAGAGATATAAAGGTTAAAACATGTTTTTTGAGCATCATTTCCTTTTGAAATGTTTTAATTCCTGTGTAATTTCAGAGAAAACAAGCTGATTGTTAGTCACTTTCATTCCAAAGAACAGTCATGTTTAATAAATTGTATCTTAGAGCATTACGTGGAGCCTTAGTGTTCCTGCAAGCCTGCCTACTCACTGCTCAGCCCCTATTCAGAGAATTCTTCAATTTGCTCAGTTTATCCAGAGACTGATAATAATAGTGTCAATATTTCCAGTTCTCCTTAAGATTTTTATTTTATAAGGAAACACAGCTTTGTAGAGTATTGTCACTTTTAGGTTTCCACTAGCCATCTGAGAAAGAGAACATGATGTTAGACATCTAAAATTGTTCATATGATAAAAACCAACCCATCTCAGGAGTTATTTAAGTCAAGTGCAATTAAGTGAAAAGACAGGCATTTTCTGCTTGCTTTTCAGCCCTTGTTTTTTGTGTGTAGTTTATAAAAGGGTAATGAGTAGCTTTTACTATATAGGAAGAAATTTAGCATGTTATAAATGGAATGTGTTCGAGTTTTAAAATAGCATATACAGTACATATTTGAAAAGTGCATACTTGTGAGCATAAAGTCTGTAGAGTTTAACTTTTCCAGAATAATGACTCTATGAGTGAGAAATGCTCTTTTTTAATGAAGATTAAAAACAAGTTTAGGCTGTTAAATCAATTTTGAGATATTTGTTTCTGAAGATCATTCAGAAATGGTTCTAAACGACCCTATAAGAATGCAGTAAATCACTTGTGCTGTTACTCCGATTGAACAGTGTTGATCTCAGACCCTCATTAACTTGTGTGTAAGGAGGAGAGAATTGAGGAGAGCAAGAAAGAGGCCCAGGTGGAGACCTTTAGCCGGTGCTGTCCTGAGCACCATTGTTGGAGGGCACCCTCTGAGCTAATGTCAGTCCCATAAAAAACATCTATTTAGTGATTAGTAACCAGTGAATAAGAGCAGAAAACCCAAGTGAATAAAAACCATAAATACTGAAGTCTGGGATAACAGCCTGTAAAACTGTCAAAAAGCATTGCTTAAGTGACGACAAAAGATAGCCCAAAGTAACAAAAAATGTTAGCACAGGAGGCAGTTCTTCACATGCATGGACAGAAGACATAATTTAGTTTTTTTCAAAAATAGATTCTTCTTGAATTCAGTACCTGCCCTGCTTTATTTATTAATTTGTTTTATGTGGTGTCTGTTTGTTTTGAATTTGTGGTGGATTGCATTCGCTAGTAGGAATCATGGTGCCTGTTTAAAGATAGTTGTGTTTCCAAAAGAAGAACCGTAATTACTGAAACTTCTGTTTAGATCCATCATGATCTACTTACTTGCTAAGAATGTTAAGCCTTACTAAAGTGAGTGGGTGAGTGTATGTATGTATTTTTAAAAGGCAGATGGTTAGGAATTAGATCCTGACAAGTGTCTTTCTCTAGTTTTTAAACTAAAGTCTGGTTTGTCATTCTTAAATATTTCTCCCTAGAGGAAAAACATTAAGTAAAGAAAATAGAAGAATGTAAGTCTATATTGTAAATTGTTTTTGTTCTTCATGCACAGTATTGGGATTCATATAATTCAAGCTTTACTATTCATTACTTAAATTTCTTTTTAGGGTTGGAGAAAATTCGAGATGGTGAGTCCCAGGTCTTTATTCTAGACTCCTGTTGTTCTGACTCTGATGTTGATTGTGTGGCATTTGAGTGACAGTGTTACCAGTCTGAACTCTGTGTTTTACTGCATAACCCTCAGATCCCAAATGTGTGTTTTAGAGGTGTGATTTCCGTATACAGTATAGTGCTTCTTCAAGCTAAGAATTTTATCAGCTTAGGGTGTTTGCTTTTCACTGGCCAGACTGTGAGAACTGGAGGTGTCATTCATTTGAAGGGAGCAGATGTTAAAGGTTCTTGCCCCTGCCTTCCTAATCCCAGACACCCTTGAAGAAGAGAAATGTTCTATTACCCAAATAGGCATCCTTCTGATGGTGAGAAAAGGCGGTAAAAGGCAGTAAATCTGCCTTCTCATTATGAAGTACAACAATAGATTGATTTATGAAGAAAAGCAACTGTTCGGCTCATATAAGATGAGTGCATGGAAATGCAGGTCCCTTTAGAGTCTGATAAGCAGTAGAATTCCTCTTATTCATGACAGAAATCTAATATTGCTAATAGGGAATATGTGGTTCTGAAAGCCACATTTTTAAAGCGCTACCATGAGAACAAAAGAATCTACTCCTTAATGTTTCCACTTGAGAACAATCTGAAATGTGCCATGTTTTTGCTGTTTTAATACATTTTCATTAAGAGAGAGGGAACTTCTTAAAAATAACTTCATTTAAAAAACAGCTTCCTTTTTATAAACTTTTTGGTAGGACTTCCATTTTAAGCAGAAGCAACTGTTTGTACCATAGATGTCAAGCTGTTTATGAATAGTTTCTCTTAATATTATATAATTTTCAGTAAATGCTATACAAGTTGTGTCAGAGCTACAATGAAGATAAATTTAAATTACTAGGGGGATTGTGTTAAGTTTTTGTTTTAAGGAACTCTAAGTGCACTTTAAAAAGTTTTAAATAAATTTGTGTTACCTCAATAAGGAACTCTTATAGTTTTTCTATTTATTTAACTTAAAAATTAAACATTTTAGCATGAGGTTGATTTTTGAGCATAAGAATTATAAAATGCATGAGTTTGGTTAGTCTTGAATAAAACACCATGCACATATTCCTCTGGAATTTGAAGTCTATGTGATACCATTGAGGTTTAAGCAGGTAAGTTATAGAATTAAAACTGATAATTATCAATAAATAAATCTCATCGCTCAGTAAACATGTATCTACAATATATATGTATGTTTCCCAACTGTATAGTAAGTCATTTTCCTAATGTATTATGTTCAAGCAGCACATAAAAAACTCAAACATTTAAAAGAGAAATGCAGAAGTAACATGATAGAGGTTCTGTTTTACTTTGCCCTGTGGATTATCTTATACACATCCAAATGCACAAACCTGTGTACACACTCCTCCAAGGGGCTTTGGAGTCCCTGACAGGTAAAGGAAAGGGCCCCCATGTTACTGGAAAGTACATTGATACTCTAACTAGGAAAATACGTGATTTATTTTTTATTTTAAAAATTAAAAAACTGACAACAACAATGAAGACAAAATCAAAACAAAACAACAAAAATGATACATGACCTCAAGACAGAATGATAGAAGTTTACAATGGTTGCTAAATTATATGATTTATAAAGAAATAATCTTTGCAACTATCAGCAATATTCGTTGTATAACATTGTAGTGAAAATGTTGTATTTTTGACCTGGTGATGATTAGACAGTTCTAAATCAATGTTTTTCCCCAATGGATCTTGGTTGTCTTGGAAGTCAGAGTACTATAGAAATAAGATCTTGGCCAATAAAATGATCGTTTAATGCTGCTGCCAAGTAGTAAATCTAAGCTTCACAGTTAATGGAGGAAATTCTGTAAGATTATCTGAAGATTAAAATTAATAGATCTTCTTGACTTTTGTGTAAGTCTATAAAGAGTCCACTAGTGTCAAATACTCTATGAATATTTTTAAAGTAATACAATTTTTTAAAGGTTTAAAGTTAAGGAAATGCAATTAAGTATCTCTTTTAATTTCAGTTAATTACTACCTTTATTATTTCCTGAATTCACTCAATCTAATTTACTTTAATATTTTCAATTTTATAATCTAAAGCTGAAACCTGTAACCACACATGCCTTTTAGGACTTTATTTAATTCAGTGCTGCCCCTATAAATGTAGAAAATACAACAGTTACATTCCTAGTGCTCTTCACAAGTGGGTCATTTCACAGGAGTTCTTTCAGCTTTTTCAGGGTCTTACTGTGAGCTGATGAGCAGACATGTTTGCTGTGCACTGCTCTGCTCCAGTAATTATTTGGGATCCCCTCACTTGTAAAGATTTTCTTCCTCATCCACCATTCTTGAAACGAATGAGAGGGGTGAGGGGAAGACCAGTTAAAAGATTAGTTTCTGGCTTTACAGCCAAGTGGTACAGTTCATGGACAGTTGTGAAACTCTAGTTCTATGCACGTGTTCTTTGCTTAAGGAATAGTCACATGCTTATAGGTGGTATATAAGCGGTCTCTTTCCAGATGATTTTGCATTCCTAAAGCTCTTAACAAGTAAGGTTCCTCAGCCAGTAATCTCTTAGAACACATCTGGCAACAGCTAGATTCTTTTTTAAAAGTGCATGTTCTGGCTATGGTAGTCAGTAGCAACCTTCAAAGTACAACTGGTGATGAGAGATAAAAGACTTGAAGCTCTTCTGCTTAAAAGAGAGGAAGCTAAAAGAAAATTACAACCATCCCTAAGTGTGGAAAAGGGTCTTATGGAGAAATTTACAGACATTTATTCCCTAAGGCTATTTCGTTTCCTAATGAGATTTTGTGTTCTCAGACAAGGACTGATAAGTACAAAGGATGGCAGCATTTAATAATAATAGTTAAGGTGATCATAACAAGAAAGCAAATGCAGTTGTAAAAATAGTCACCTTGATATAAAGTCAATTATCTTGGTATCTAGGATGATTTCATATCTGTAAGTTGAAAATATAACAGAAATAGAACTTCCCGTTTTGCTAGAAGTTGGTCAAGAGGGTCATTCTTAATCTCTTGTTCTATAACTAGAAAATGGTGGGGATAACAATAGCTTCTGATCATACAAGAGCCCAAGAGTCTAAATATGATTCCATTTTAGCATCAGGCTCATTCAGGTTGTTATAATATAAATGGAGAAGTTTGCCAAAAAGAGATAGTCTGATGTCGCAGTCTTTAGTAACTGTCTAGCAGTAAAGGTTGCAGTGTCCAGTGACCTTTCTTCCATTTCACCTTGTTTTGAAAGAAAACATTATTAATAGAGTATTTAAAGCAGGACTTTCTTTTGTTTTTTGTTCTTGGATGTTATGGGACTTTGTATTGTACAGTTAGGAAAAGAGAGTGATTGCCTTTGAAAGCAAATAAACAGTTGCAGTGTGTTGCCTGATGAGTCTTCTTACTCGATAGCACAGTTCAGAGGAGAAATGTCCTTGCTTTCCAAGACGTACTGACCCGGTGAGGTTCCTACCGTAATCCATAGCAGTCCTGAGTGGACAGACAGGTGTTGGATGCAATCGATTCAGGGACAGTCAGCCTCTGGGATGAAGTGTTTTGTTTTACCACTGGTTTGGGTGTGGATTACAAGGTGACCCTTGTGGACAGAGATATTAAATTCATCTTTCATAGTGATACAGAATGCTGCTCCCTGACACTAGTTTTATAAAAACTAGTGTTTTTAGAACACTGATTTAAATTAATTACACTTTTTCAAAGTTAATAAACATAGTTGGAAAAGCAGTAGATGAGAAACCAGGAAACCTGGTTCTCTCCCACTTACCTCTTCCTCAGTCACTTCATTTACTGTACTTCAGTTGCCTCGTCTATAAAGTGGCAGTAAAGACGCATCCGTTACCTCAGATTGTGCTGCCGTACGGAACACCGTAGGTGAGGTGGCCCAAACAGCAACGTGCCTCTTGCAGTTTGAGAGCTTAGACTGTAAGATCAAGGAACCTGGTAAGGGCTCTTTTCCTGGCTTGTAAGTGGACACCTTCCTATTACATCTTCAGAGAGACAAAGAGAAAGGAACCAAATTCTTGGTTTCATAGGGACACTAATCTGGTCAAAAAGACCCACACTCATGATCTCATTTAAAGCTAATTACAGTCCAAAGGCCTTAGAGATGAGTTCTAGAGGAGTCATCACAGTCTAGTCTACTACAGCACTTGCGTTCACCATGCTAAAGCAAATGAAGTAAGGAATATCTACAGTGCATTAAGATTTTGAGGTTCAAATGTTGGACCAATCTTATTTTCATATATATGTCTGTATCATAAGGTCTTATCTTTTAGCACATCTTTTAAAAAATTATTTATCTATTTTTTTATTCTAAAGAAAAAGTTCCAAAACGATAGGAAGGTGACAATGGTTAATACTGTGTGTACTGTTATCTTTAAATTACTCAGACTACAAGATATTAGTATTTAATTGTCCAGACAATATTAGCACAAACCTATCTTTTCAATGAACTAAGAAAAATTAGTAGTATAACTATCTTAACTATCATTTTTTCTTTTCCTTTTCTCTTCTTTTCTCCATTCCACAAACCCAGTTTTTCTTTGCTTCTGAAGTCTCTTCCTGTTTTATAATATCTATTGTACATTTTGGATCTTATTTACTCTTTCAGCTTCTCACGCCAGGGAGACAATATGATGTTTACACATTTGTGTGGTTTATTTCACTTATGAGTATCGTCTTGAGTTGTGTCCATTTACCTATAAGTTTCCAGTTTATCCTTCTTTATGGCTGAGTAATGCTCCATTATATAAAAAGACCACATCTTTTTTATCCATTCCTTGGTTGATGGGAGCACATCCTTTGAAGCAGTTATTAAAGTAAAAGCTGAAAAATTAAAGTTTTCCTGTTTCTAACCTTTTAACAATTCTCTCTTACATTAATCTTTTTATGTTAACTCAGTTGTTACTACTTTTTTTTTTTTTTTTTAATTTTAGAAACATAAAAGTACAAAAACATATTGACAAACAGACACCCATTATCATAGAAAATAGTACAATCACAACTAATCTATAGACAAGGTGATATGGTCTCAACAGTAGTTGTTGCTTTATCCATTGATATCTTCGAATTGTAGATGTATGGACCCATATACAGACATGCAAATTT
>PVLD010031860.1:0-15286 GCA_004027595.1 Dinomys branickii
ACGCCACCTAGTGGTCAAGGTGTAGGAATCCTCCAGGCCATCGGAACATGAGACTTGCTTTCTTGGTTTAAGTTAGGGTCTCAACCACAAGTAGAGCCTGGCCTTGAACTCATTACGTAGCCCTGGCTGCCCTTGGACTTGATTCGACCCTCCTGCTTCAGTCTTTCCATTGCTGGGATGGCAGGAGTGCACCGCCACAACCTGATTTCTGTGTTTTATATTAAAACCTCAAAGGTGGGTAAGGAAGAGAAAGCAGGATACTAGGTACTGGTTAAAGCAATGAGCACATCATGGTGACGTGTGGTTTTCACACTGGGCTACAGATTGGGTAACTTCCCACTGAGTAAGTTCAATTCCACTGGATAGAGCTGGAGCCCCAACCATGCTGGGCCACTGTTCTACCACAAGCTGCACTCCCAGCGACCCTTGCTCTTGTCTCCTTCCCTGGGGACACCTGTCACCTGTTTACTTTTGTGGGGGTCTCAAGAATGCCAGAGTTCCCAGCTCCAGGTTGGCTTCATTCACCTGGGTCTGCACCTGTGATGCCCACAGGCTCTCATGGACTGACGATATTCCATTTTCTGGGCGGAGCAGAGTTGAGTTACCCATTCATCTACCGAAGGAGGGCTGGTCAGTTCAAAACAGGAGAATCGATGAGGAGAGCTACTGGGAACATCTGGGTGGAGGCCTCCTTACTTGGATAAACACTTAAGAGCTCCATGCTGGGTCATGTGTTGGGAAATAGGTCATCATTTTCCCAAGACAGCCACATCTGTTAGACTTGCCTCATCAGGGGGAGAAACTTTCTACAGCCCTGAGCTGCACAGCTGAGAGGGAGTCTGGCAAGTGGCAGTGACTGCTGCTGCCCTCTGGTGGCTTCATTTATTTTCTTGGTTGTGGTTTTAGAACCGAATTTAGGGCCTATGCATTGGTCTATATTCTCAGCATATTTTCATTTTATTTTTCAGTTTTAACATTGATTAATGATGGTTCTGACTCCTGAACACAGAGCTTCTGCTCTTACCTGCTTACCCAGTATTATTTTCTTTTTAATTTTAAGACTGTGGTCACCATTCATGATGACACATGCATATAATCTCAGCACTCAGCAGACCGAGGATGAAGTATCACAGTAAATTCAAGACCAGCCTGGGCTACACAGAGAGTTCAAAGCTAAGCCAACCTGAACTGTAAAGTGAGACTGTTTCCAAAAGGGAA
Organism: Dinomys branickii; assembly: GCA_004027595.1. Lineage (NCBI taxonomy): Eukaryota > Metazoa > Chordata > Mammalia > Rodentia > Dinomyidae > Dinomys > Dinomys branickii. The sequence continues at coordinate 1,219 of PVLD010031860.1, forward strand.
AAAAAGCCTTGCCACTGGCTAAGTTGCTACATTGCCCAGGTTGGACTGGAATTTTTGGCTCCCCTGCCTCAGCTTTGCAGGCAGCTGTGAGTGTACACACCTGCCCCCACTGCTGGCTGCTGTTTGCTCTCCACTGCAGTGCCAGGGATTAAACCCAGTGTGGTAGTCAGGGTTGGCCAGGAGAAAATTACATAGAGGACACATAATTTATAGGATTATTTTATAACAGAAACCCAAAGACTCAAGCAAAAAAGAGTGCAAGAAATCTGTCCACACACTGAAGACCAAAGATTCCAGTTGAGGGCCTGGATACTACAGCATTGTCCTGCATGAGCCCAGTTAAAGCCCTAAACAATGTCCCCTGGAGTCCAGCTGCTGTCCTAGAGCCCAGAAATATTTCACATGCAAGTCTGCATCATGGATTTGTGTGGGGAAGGCCTAAAGGGCAGCGGTAAAAACTAGGAAGTCTGTGCCAGCAGGATGAAGGATCTGTGCCAACAGGCTGAGGGATCTGCACTGGAGCCAGAAGATGATGCTCAGAGTAAGGACCAGAGCTCCCCCAAAGTGAACCATGGGCATTTTCAGTGATAATATGGTCCCGAGCTCCTGGGATGACGGAGCCCCCAATTCACATCAGGAAATCCAGTGTGACAAGCTCCTCCTGGGGAACCAAGAGCCCCTCTTCTTCCTCTCCAGTTCTCCTTTGTATGTTGTTGGCCACAATCCTCAGGTGAGCTCTGCACACCCAGCACTGCACTGATTCAGTGCCCTGTGCTTCCAGTTGACCACCAGGTGTGAATTCACCACCCCCAGGGACTTGCACATATGAGGCAAGCAGTCTATCAGGGAGCTACACACCAGCACCAATCCTCTGCTTGTAACAAAGCTTGAACCTTTTGAAACAGTTTTCAGATTCAGTGTTTCCAATAGTGAAAATTTCCAAAGTTCACACATTGCCTCTAAGGAAATCACACACACAGAGTAAAGGCTACAATTTGGACAAGTAACTAAAACTGTGTTGATTTATAGGGTTTCCACTGTTGGACTCTCGTAAGTCATATTAAGAATAGACTTTGCTGGTCTCTCTCTTTGGTCTTGCACAGTGGCCTGACCTCATCCTGCACGGTGTACTTTTTGTACTACTTTTACTTGGCCAAAACTCACTCTCAATTACTTGTTTGTTTTCTACATTTAATAAAACTTTGCAAACTTTTGTTAGGTCTTTATGCGATATGATCTCACTATGAATTTCAGGATGGACTTCAACTTACTTTTTAGCCCAGCCTGGCCTTGAACTCCCAGTGATCTTCCTGCCTCAGCCTCCTGAGTACTGGGATTACAGCTGTGCCCTACCATGCCAGGCTGAAAACTTTTAAAAAAGTATAGACTTTTTAAAAGCTGAGTGTGATGGTACATCCCCACATTCACAAGACTTGGGAGGCTGAGGCACGATGAACTCCATGAAATGAGGCGTGCTAGAATTGCAAACCAAGACTTTATCTCAAAACAAATAAGCAAACAAAAATGCATAATCTTTCATGGCCTTGCTTGATACTGCATGCCTCTTATCTCTGAGTTTGGAACCTGAGGCACAAGTGTTAAGTTCAAGACCAGCCTGGCTCACGTAGCAAGGCTCTATCTCAAAACAGGAGGAGAAATGTACCTGACGATATAGATCAGTGAGGGCGTGTCCTCGGTGTGATCTGTGAGATGGGTCCATGAACAATGAATTCCCAAACAGCCAAATTAGAATTTAGTAGCACTTTTAATAGTTGAGCCCCCACTCACGCCTCTGTTTCAAGGCTGAGAAGTGAGAACCCCGAGCCCATTGTATGCAGGGCTTATAAAGACAAAAACCATGAAAACCACAATGAATACACAGGTGTAGCAGAGACATTATGCTTGGGTAACTGTCCTGTTTCTAGGAGGGACGGAAAATGCTCTTGAGTTCTTTCCAGAGAAAGAACAAGGCACATTTAAACAGTAATTATGTTACTGTACATGGACTTTAGCTGTTTCAGGTGAATCAGTGATCAAGCATGGGGTCAGTCTAGCAAGCACCTGTGTACTTGGGCCAGTACAATCTGCAGTGCTGTGCAGACAGATAAATAAATCAAAATTGTTTCCTCCAAATTATTTACTTTTTGAAACAAGCTCTTGCTATGTAATTCAGGCTGATCTTGAGTTCACTGTGTAGCCTGGCCTTAAACTCATGGCCATCCAGCTCCTTCACGCCCCCCCAAGTGCTAGGCATACAGACATGTGTCACCTTGTCCAGCTTCTCTGCAATCAATTTTAATGCAAAGTGCACTGAAAGGATCAATTTTCTAAGTCTGCTTTGCTCATACACAGGCAACTTCTTTAACCCCTTGGGAGACTAGATGTTGTGAATTAGGACTCCTGATGTTTCACGCGCATTGTGGACACAGCACTCACTACACCGCCGAGAGTGAGAGCCAGGGGTCCGCCTCCCTCACCATCAGCACACTTCCTCTGCTCCTGAGAACAGGGGAAGCCTGGGACCCAGTGCACAAAGGTGGCGCAGTTTCCCATGTGGCCACCATCTCACCTGAGTTCCACAGAAGAGCAGAGCTGTGGCAGCCATCAGGGCTACAGATGGGAGCACAAGGCTGGCTCCATCTCTGGTGCAGCTGATTCTAAGCTTCGGGACAAGTCTGTTTGCTGTTGGTGAGTCAGGCCAGGTGAGAGCAGTTCTTGTGAACAGGAGTCTTTTTTTTTTTTTTGTCTTCTTGACACAGGGTCTCACTATGCAGTTCAGGCTGGCCTTGAGCTAACTTTGTAGCCCAGGCTGGTCTCCACCTCACAGCAATCCTTCTGCCTCAGCCTCCCGAGTGCTGGGATTACAGGCATGTGCCACCATGCCCAGCAGGAGTGATATTTTTCAATATTGCTAATATGAAAGGCTATTTCAGTGTGAATATCCATGTTATTTATTTATTTATTACTGTTTTTTATTTTAAAGAGAATAAAAGATACAACAATATCAAAATGCCAACAACATAGAGGAAAAATACTAAACCTATAAGAATGAAAGAAGCTTTCAGGAGAAAATGATAGGAATGAACAGGGGCTGTTATGTTCCATATTTTTGTCTTCAGCGAAGTTGCCAAGATTACCAGATATAAGAATGCAACAATGATCAAACCATTAAAGAGAATGAAAAATAAATACAAAAGTTATGAACAATACTGAGTTTTACCAAACAAAATGATAGGAATTCAACAATGGTTGTTATATGGCAAATTGTGTTCTTCAAATTAGTTGTTCAGATTACCAGCTATTAGCATGCAAAATTATTTAAAAAAATAAAGCATGAACTGTTCCTTCCAATGAACCAGTAGATATCAGCAGTAAAGTTATCCCAGCTACCCTGACATACACATATGTGTAATTTCCATCCCATCTTTCTTTCTTCTTCTTCTTCTCTCCCTCATCCCAGTTTTTTCTTCTTTTGAGCAATTTCTTTCCCATTCAAAATATCTATCATACATTTTGGGTTTTACTTACTCTATCATGGTCTTACACCAGCAAGATAATATGTTCACATATGTGGGTCCGATTTATTTCACTTTTGAGTGTGGTCTCTAGTTGCATCCATTCACCTATAAAAGACCTGAGTTTACCTTTTTTATAGCTGAGAAATACTACACTGTATAAAAATATCACATATTTTTTTCCATCCCTCAGATGATGGGCATTTGGCTGATAAATTTTACTGCTATAAACATGGGTGCAAATATATCACTGTGGTAAGATGTTTTTAATTTTTCTGTGAAAATACCGAGAAGGGGAATAGCTGGCTTCAGTGGTACTTCTAATCCTAGTTTCGTTAGGAATCTCCACTCTGATTGCCACAGTGGTTTCAACAATCTATACTCCCAGCAGCAGTGGAGAAGGGTTCCTGTTACCCATAGGCTATCTAGCATTTGTTATTAGTTGATTTTTTAATAATAGCCATTCTTTCTGGGCTGAGATAGAATCTCAGTGTCGTTTTAACTTGCATTTCTTGAATGACCAATGATGTTGAACATTTTTTCACATATTTATTCACCATTAGTATTTCTTCAACTGAAAAAGTGTGTATTCATCTCAGATGCCCATTTCTAGACTGCAACATTGAATCTGGGAGGCTTTATTTTTTAAAAAATTCTTTATATGTTATAGATAGAAGTCTTTTGTCTGAAGGGCAGTTGGCTAAATGTTTTCCCAATTCATGGGTTTTCTTTTTACTCTGTTGGTGATTGCATTTGATGTGCAAAATGTTTTTAAAAAATGAGATCTCAGTTGTTGATTCTTTGAAGTATTTCCCACACACTATGGTTTTCATTGATATACTATCTGCCAAACCCAGTATCTTAAAGATTTTTAACCTACTTTCCTTTCTAGTGGATTTAGTGTTTCTGCTTTAACATTTAGATCTTTGATCCATTTTGACTTTAGTTTAGTACATACTGATCGGCATATGTCTAATTTTCATCTTTGGCAACAGGAAAGCCAATTTTTTGAGTGCCACTTATTATTATTGAGTTATAATATTATATTATAACTCAATATTATATTATTGAGTCCTACTTCCAGTGAACATGTTTGGTCCCTTTGTCAAAGATTAGGTGTCTGAGTGTGTTTGTAGCAGTGGCCGCACCTTGTAATCTGTTCCATTGGTCTTCAGGTCTGTTTTTTGCCAATACTATGCTGATTTTGCCACAGTACCTTTGTAGTATAATTTCAAGTCAGAGATTGTGATGCCTCCTGTCTTTCCTTCATTTCCCTGGATTGCTTTTGCTATTCTAGGGGTCTCCTCTTTCCAGATAAATTTTAGGACTATTTTCTCCAGATCTGTGAGGAATACCAACTGTATTTTAACTGAGATTGCATTGAATCTGTACAAAAATTATGGGAGTATGGCCATTTTCACAATGTTGGTTTCTCCTATCCATGAGCAAGTAATAACTTTCTATTTTCTGAAACCTTCTTCAGTGTCTTTTTTCAGAGTACTGTAATTTTCACTGTATAAATCTTTTAGTTTCTTGGTTAGATGGTTCCTAAGTACTCCATATTTTAGATGCTATTATGAAAGTGTGGTGTGCATTATTTCTCTATCAGTCTGTTTGTTGTTTCTGTACAGGAATACTACTGTGTTTTGAGTGTTGACTTTGTATTTACCTATGCCAATAATTTCGCTTATTAAATCTGTAAGCCTTTTGGTAGAGATTTTGGTGTCTTCAATGTAGAGTATCACGTCATCTACAAAGGAAAATATCCATTCTTCCTTTCCTGTCCTTATTCCTTTTATTTGTCTCTTGTCCAATTGCTCTGTCTAATACATCCAAAACTATATGGCAAAAGCATAGGGACAGTATACATCCTTGTCTTTTTCTTGATTTTAAAGTGAAAGCTTTCCAGTTTTGTCCATTTTGTCTGATGCTGCCCTTTGGTTTGTCATAGAGTAGAGGGCTTTTATCACAGTGAGGTAAAGATCATCTATTCCTATTCGCTGTAGTGTTTCTATCATGAAGGAATGTTGGACTTTATCAAAAGCTTTTGCTTCATCTACAGAGATGATGCTGTGATGCTTGTCTTTAGTTCTATTGATATGGTGTATTACATTGTTTCATCTGCATATATTGTCTCACCTCTGCCTTCCTGGAATGAAACCCACTTGGTCATGATATCAAATGTTCTTGATGATTTTTTGCATTCTGTTTGTGAGCATTTTATTGAGAAAGTTTACACCTATATTCATTAGGGAGATAGTCCTATACTTCTTCTGTTTTGTGTGTGTGTGTGTGTGTGTGTGTGTGTGTGTGTGTGTGTGTGTATTTCTCTGGTTTTGATCCCAGGGTAATACTTGCATCCAGGAATGAGTTGGAGATAATTCCTTCCCTTTCAATTTCAAAGAGTTTGAGAAGAATTGACATTAAATCTTCTCTAAATTTCCTGTAGAACTCAGCAGTGAATTCATCATAATCTGAGATTTTTTTCTTTGGTAAACTTTTTATTACATTTTCAGTCTCACTGGCTGATACTGAGTTATTCAGGATTTGTATAATTTCTTCATTCAACTTTGGTAATTCATACATATCTAGGAATCTGTTAATTTCCTCTGTGTTTCCATCCTATGAGAGTGAATGTTTTCAAGGTAGGTATGGTTGATCCTAGTTTTTAAGACTCTGTAGTGATTTCATCTCGTTTGTGCCTTAGTGCAAAATTTCAGTTTTTTCTTTTTTCATAAGATTGGATAACGTGTTTTTAATTTTATTTATTCTTTCCAAGAACCTGCACTTTGACTCATTAATTTCTCGTATTGTTTCCTTAGTCTGCATTGCATTACTTTCTGCTCTAACTTCATAATTCCCTGCCTTGTTTGTGTTGTAACCTGCTCCCATTAGTGTTGTCACTTGCTCCCATTGCCACAAGAAAAACAAATGTTGTCACTTGCTCCCGTTGCTACAAGACAAACAAATGTTGTCACTTGCTCCCGTTGGTACAAGACAAATAAATGTTGTCACTTGCTCCCGTTGCTATAAGACAAACGTGTTGTGACTTGCTGTAACCTGCCCCCTCCCCGGGCTAAAAGTTTGCTTAAGCTGCATGTCTAAACTTGCTGCGCCGTTTTCTGTTCTGTATGCGTCTCCAAGCACCCTACCCTTCCCCTTTCCTAAGCCCTCGCTAAGCATAAAAACCCGACCATCCACCCACCTGGCGCTCTCCTTGCCTGCGTTGCAAGGGAGATGCCGCTGGGTACCAGCTTAAATAAAGCGCTTTTTGAGAGATCTCAATTTTGTTCCGGGTTACTTTTTGGGGGTCCCACATTTTGGGGGTTTTCTCTGGGATCCCTACTGGCCTCTCTCCGCTTCCCCGGTAAGTTTGCACCCCACTTTTCCGTTTCCTTTTGATCGGCCGATTTGGTGCTTTCTTATAGCACGTTTGGGGCAGCTGACCTTGTAGGTCTCGCTGCCGCGGAGCGGGACGCCCTCCATTTAGTTTCGGTTTAAGGGAATTTTGGCATTGCCTTTTGATTGTTCCCTTTTTGTTAAGGGATGTTTGGTCTTGCCTTTTGATTGTTCACTTTTTTGTGACTCTGAATTTCTTCTCCCTCCTCGCTTTTCCCGCTCGCCCGGTTCTTTTATGCCTCCACAGCCATTTTCTAGGTCTCGAAAAATGACATCAAGGTGCCATCTACTGTCTGAATCTGTTAATTGTTAATTGTTAATTTTGTCAATATTTATTGTCTTTGTCCTTGAGAGAATGGGTCAGTCAGCATCCGCGTCTCTAAGTCTTTTGTCTCTGGTTCTTAACTATTTCTCAGAATTTCGCAGGAGGTCACTAACCTTTGGGGAACCGGTGTTCCCCAGAAGACTCCGCACCTTTTGTGAGCTCGAATGGCCTGCCCTAACCTCTGGGTCATGGCCCTCGGAGGGATCTTTTTGTTTCTCTGGCAGAGGAGGTCCGCCGTTCAGTTTTCAGTCCACCCTCCCACCCGGACCAGTTTGTCTACATTCAGGTTTGGGTTGCTCTCATCCAGGACCCCCCACCATGGGTTAAAAAGTCTCCCCAGGTCCTAAAACAGGAACCTCGCCAACTTTCTCTCCTAGCTCCTCTCAAGGACAGCAAGCCGAACAAAGAGGCCACTCCTCCTTCTGGTAATGTTCTGCCCACTTTGGCTCCAGAGGAACCTCTAGATTCCCCACGCTACCTCCCCCATATCAGCCATTACTTTGTATGCCCTCCCCCGACACTTCTTGTCAGAATCCCCCTCCCCCGAGTCCCAGGCAAACCCACCACCACCATCGTTCAGGTTCCCCAGACTCCACCAGTCAAGGTGGAGACATGAGAGCGGCACCCCTCCTCCCTTTGCGTGAGGCACCACGCATGGAGGGACAATGACTAGCTTTTGTCTATGTCCCCTTTACTACGTGGGATTTATATAACTGGAAACACCAGAATCCCCCTTTTTCTAAGGACCCTCAGGGCCTCATTAACCTGTTAGAATCTATCTTTTTCACCCATCGTCCCACTTGGGACGATTGTCAACAGTTGCTCTAGACTCTTTTCACCTCGGAGGAACGTGAACGCATCTGCAATTTAACCCGGCGAACCCTCCTTGATCCGGACGGAAATCCCACTGCGGATGCGAGACGACAGGATGCTGTTTTCCCCCTTACCTCACCAGACTGGCACCCTAACTCAGATTCAGGTAAGGAGGCTCTCGACCGTTTTCACCAGCTGTTTCTGGGAGCCCTTAAGGCTGCCGCCTGGAGACCCACAAATCTATCAAAGGTTACAGAGGTAAGACAATTGGCATCTGAGTCTCCCACAGCTTTCTTGGAAAGACTGCTGGAGTCTTATCGTATATACACCCCCATCGACCCAGGGGCCCCAGAAAATGCGAGAGCAATTAACCTCGCTTTCGTGTCCCAGTCAGTCCCTGATGTAAAACACAAGCTACAAAAATTTGAGGGGTTCGAAGGAGCCCCCCTTAGCCAATTGGTGGAGATAGCCCAGAAGGTTTTCGACAGCAGAGAAGATCCCAAGGATCAAAACCTCACTAAGGTCCTCAAGGTCTTAGTAAACAACATGGGAGCTAAGAGGACAACTACTGCTGCAGGAAAGTTGCCAAATGCAAACAGGCCTCCCTTAGGCCAGGATCGATGTGCATACTGTAAAGAGACCGGCCATTGGCGTAGAGACTGTCCCAAGCTGCAGGAAAAACTCCGAGAAGATGCAAAGACCCTTCTCAATCAACCGTGAGGGGGGTCAGGGCACCACAGGCCCCGTGGAGCCCCGGGTAACTTTAACTGTGGGGGGTCAACCCGTAGATTTCCTCGTGGACTCTGGAGCGGCTCACTCAGTTTTAACCAAAACCCTTGGAAATCCCACTGGGGAGACTCTAAAGGTTATCGGGGCTACAGGAAACACCCAAGTTGTTAAACAATAGCAGGCCAGATTATCCAGACCCGGACGCCCTGATATCCAGCATACTTTCTTATGGGCTCCAGGTTGTCCGGACTCACTGTTGGGAAGACACTTAATGCATAAACTTAAGGTTCAGCACAGTTTCATTTCTGATGCCCCCCAAGTGACTATGGGGCCTGACTCAGACCCACCAATCAGAGTACTGGCATCTTATCCTACGGGCGAGGGACATCTCCTCTACTACCAAGATTGCAAAAAGCCTGAAGAGAGACATTTCGATAGGACCTCAGATGATAATCTCCTGGTTCAATGGCTCCAGGAGATCCCCTCGGTATGGGCTGAAAGCAATCCCCCTGGGTTGGCCGTCAATCAAGCGCCCATAGTCATAGAACTAATACCCACCACAACTCCGATAAGGTTGAGACAATACCCAATTAGCCTGGCTGCACGAAGGGGAATTGCCTCACATATCTCCAGATTTAAGGCCCAGGGGATTCTTAGACCATGCATCTCTCCCTGGAACACGCCTTTGCTGCCGGTTCAAAAACCAGGAACACGGGACTATTGACTGGTGCAGGACCTACGAGAGGTAAACAAGAGAGTATTAACCCTCCACCCCACTGTGCCCAATCCCTATACTCTGCCGAGTCTACTGAGACCAGACCACACCTGGTATGCAGTGCTGGATTTGAAGGATGCCTTCTTCACTCTGCCTGTAGCCCCGGTGAGTCAACCCATCTTTGCTTTTGAGTGGACAGACCTCACCTCTGGGGTTGCTGAACAGTTGACTTGAACCCGACTGCCCCAAGGGTTCAAAATCTCCCCGACTTTGTTTGATGAGGCTCTGGCCCTAGACTTATCTTTCCAGGAAGAACACCCTGAGTTAACCCTGCTCCAGTATGTAGATGATTTGTTGATGGCCACAAAGACATATGAACTCTGCTGTACTGGGACACATGCCCTACTTAAAAATTTAGCGGACCTGGGATATTGTGTGTCCGCCAAAAAGGCCCAACTGAGTCGAAAGCAAGTGTCTTACCTAGGATACCAGATACATGAGGGCAAACGCACCCTGTCTCCCCAGAGAGTCCAGGCTATACTGCAGATTCCTACACCTGTCAATAAGAGACAGGTACGAGAATTTCTGGGAGCAGTAGGATATTGTAGATTGTGGATTATAAACTATGCAGAAATGGCTCAGCCCCTTTATGATGCCCTCAAGGGAGTCACCCAAGACCCCCTGATTTGGGAGCAACCTCAAGAGATGGCTTTTAACCGACTCAAGGAAGCCCTCACTGAGGCGCCAGCCTTGGCCCTTCCAGACCTACATAAACCCTTCTCCCTATATGTGGATGAAAAAAGGGGCATCACAAAGGGAGTCCTAACTCAAGCCTTGGGCCCTGGCAGAGACCGGTGGCATACCTCTCCAAGAAACTGGACACTGTAGCCGCCAGGTGGCCCACATGTCTGAGAATGATCGCAGCAGTTGCCCAATTGGTCCTAGAAGCTAGAAAGTTAACCTTTGGGCAGAAGCTGATAGTGATCTCACCTCATGCCCTTGAGACTCTAATCAAAACTCCCCCTGATCAATCTCTCCTCCTGGATCCTACTACTTTTACTTTCAAGGAAGCCACTTCTCTAAATCCAGCCACCCTGCTCCCTGACGCCGACCCCACCTTCCCGATCCATGATTGTCGAGACACAATGGAAGCTGTCTCGAGTCTATGGCCAGACCTGACAGATATCCCATTGGAGGACACGGAATAAACCTACTTCACAGACGGTAGTAGTTACATCCATGAAGGTAAGAGGGTTGCAGGGGCGGCAGTGGTCACCTCATCTACCGTGCTGTGGTCTCAGAGTCTGGAGACAGCAGATATGCTTTTGCCACTGTACATGTGCATGGAGCTATATATCAAGAAAGAGGACTCTTGACCTCAGGGGGCCAAAAAATCAAAAATGCCCCCCAGATACTAGATCTCCTGGCTGCCATATGGCTGCCCAGCCAAGTGGCCGTCATGCATTGCAGGGCCCACCTTAAGGGTTCTGACGATATAACTCAGGGAATCAACCTGGCAGACAAAACGGCCCACGAAGTAGCCACAAAACCAGTGGGGATCCTCACCTCCCCTACCATGTTATTGATGCCCTCAACCCTCTCAGAGCCAGTCTACACTCAAAAGGACATACATCTGGCAACCCAACTGGGCACTAAGCGGGACGTGCCGGAAGGATGGTTTCAGCTGCCAGATAAGCGCATTCTCCTCCCTGAGGCCCTTGGAAGAGAACTGATCCTCCAGGCCCACAAGGGCACGCATTTGGGTGGCTCCAAGTTAGCTGAACTTTTTCGGGACCGTTTCTTTATATCCAGACTTGGCAAGCTAACCCTTTCTGCCAGCCTCCGTTGTGACCAATGTCAAAAAGTAAACCCAAAGGCAAGCAAGGCCATAGAAACCGTTCGATATAGAGGAACTATGCCGGGGGAACACTGGGAGATAGACTTCACTGAAATCAAGAAACCAGGCCTGAGTGGATATAAATACCTCCTCGTAATGGTCGATACCTTTACTGGTTGGCCCGAGGCTTTCCCCACCAAGTCAGAGTCAGCTCTAACAGTAGTTAAAAAACTTCTATATGACATTATCTCCCGATTTGGCCTCCCCCTTTCTATGGGGTCCGACAATGCCCCGGCTGTCATAGCTCAAGTAACTCAAAAATTGTCCCAGGCTCTCCGGATTGACTGGAAGCTCCATTGCACTTACCGGCCTCAAAGTTCAGGCCAAGTAGAGCACATGAACCAGACCCTTAAGTCTACTCTGATTAAGTTAAATCTAGAAACTGGCGAAAACTGGGTAAGCCTCCTTCCCTTTGCTTTGTTAAGAGTATGTTGCACACCCTATGTTTCTGGTATATCGCCCTTTGAAGCTATGTTTGGAAGACCTCGCCCTTTGATTCCTCGTTTAGCTGAGGAAAAGCTTGCTGAATTAACTAATCAAGATCTCATTAAGGCATTTCAGGCACTTCAGCCCATCCTGACCACCATCCGCAAGCTGTTTCGCCAGCAACACCCCCCTCCTAAGGACACAGAGGAAAACGGCACTCCACTCGTCGAACCTGGAGCCCAGGTCCTGCTGAAAAGACATCAACGAGAGGGACTGGAGCCCCGTTGGGAAGGACCATACACAGTCGTCCTCAGCACCCCAACAGCCACAAAAGTAGCTGGAAAAATGGCGTGGACTCATCATTCTCATCTCAAGGTCCTTCCTCTGCCAGACACCGCCTTTAATCAACAAGATAAGTGGACAATAACCAAGCAGGATAACCGCCTTAAGATAAAATTAACAAGATGTTAGGATTGTGGTTCACGTTGTTAACTTTCTCACTTCTATTACTCACTACAAAAGGTGGTTTCGGGCCCCCAGTATATCGGGATGATTGATACAAGAGTTTGGTGCCCCGTGTGACTGCAGAGGGGGTTACATAATTATAAGTAAAGACGCTTAAATAAGACGGCGAGAGTTATCTGAACACCCCTTCTGGGGTTCACTTGCTGGGAACAGATTTTGGGCTTACTTAATCCCTTTTTTAGGACCATTATTGGGAATTTTATTGATAGTGACAGTGGGCCCGTGTGTACTCAAGTGTATAACAAACTACATAGAATCTCGCATACAAACAGTTGAGATGATGGTCCTAAGATCAGAGGGATGGGAGCCAGTACCTCATGCTACCGTTAGTGGGGAGTCAATGATTTGACCCGCCTGGCCAAAACCAGTGGGGAATGTTGTAACCTGCTCCCGTTAATGTTGTCACTTGCTCCCGTTGCTACAAGACAAACAAATGTTCTCACTTGCTCCCATTGCTATAAGACAAACATGTAACGTGCTGTAACCTGCCCCCTCCCCGGGCTAAAAGTTTGCTTAAGCTGCATGTCTAAACTTGCTGCGCCGATTCTTCTTCTGCATGCGTCTCCAAGCACCCTACTCTTCCCCTTTCCTAGGGCCTCGCTAAGCATAAAAACCCGACCATCTGCCCACCCAGCACTCTCCTTGCCTGCATTGCAACAGAGACGCCACTGGGTACCAGCTTAAAAGAGCGCTTTTTTTGAGAGATCTTGATTTTGTTCCGGGTTACTTTTTGGGGGTCCCACATGTTCCAACTAAGAAATATTTTGATGCTTTTTATGTGCCCAAATATCCTCTGACCACAGTTTTCCAAATTTGATATTTTTCTGCCCGGGTCAGGAGAGGACATCACCCTGCCCAGTCTTATACACAGAGGTAGGATGTTCACATGTGAGTAAAACTCAACAGTGGTGTGGAGTCCATTAGTATCTGAGTCCTGGGTTTCCAAAGGCTTCTTAGTACTTCATGTTTCAGCTGGGTGTGGAGCATACGCCTATAATCCCAGCACTCTGAAAGCTGAGCCTGGAGGATTGCTGCAAGTTCAAGACCAGCCTGGGCTGCAAAGTGAGCTCAAGGCCAGCCTGAACTGCATAGGGAGAACCTGGCTCACAAAGACAAAAAATAAAGTTCTTAAATTTCCAAAAGGGTCTCTTTCTTTTCCTTTCTTTATTTGTTTTTTTTGCTTTTGTGAGACTACATGTTGCTATGCTGTTCAGCTGGCCTTGAGCTCACTTTGTAGCCCAGGCTGGTCTCCAACTAACAACAATCCTTCTGCCTCAGCCTCCTGAGTGGAGTGCTTGATTACAGCTGTGCTCTACATTCCTAGCTCTCTAAAGTGACTTTTCATCCTGTCTCGGTATTCATCTGCAGAAAGGTGAGAAGCAGTCAGGATTAACTGGGTGGAGGCTCAGAATCAATGCTGATTGGAAAGCGCTATCTGAAAAAGGAGACAGGATCAGGAGTCAGTAAAAGCCTCTGAGGACCAGCCAGGACCTCGGAGCCTGGAGTCACTGCCTGGATTCCTGGGAGGCTGAGCACCCGGCTACCTCTTCCAGCCCTGCTGAGTCACCACCCTCCCAGCACATGCATCCATCTGCCCCCAGCGAATCTCCCATGTGACCTGCACCCAGGATGCCATCAGTGTTCCTCTGTGTAGATTCTGATGAACAGATGTGATGTTAGATTTTACTTTAATAAATAGGTTTGCATATATCTAAAGTAAATTC
>PVLD010031861.1:0-15292 GCA_004027595.1 Dinomys branickii
GTCTGGTGAGGCATTTCTGGAAGGAGCAAAAGGAACAGCCTCGAGGGTTTAAGCAGGGAGCTAAGCGGGGGGGGGGTGGGGGGGGGTGGGGGGGGCGCGGGGGGGGGCGTCAAGCACCCTGCTTGGGAAGATGGGAACTTGAGCACGGGGAGCTGACCGAGGAACACACGCACGCCCCGGAAATGAGAGAGACCTGGGGTGCGGTCCCGGGGAAACTACCTATTTGCCAAATGGGCCCCTGGAGATGTCCCTGTCACAGATGACGTTTCCAAATCCAGCTGATTCTCAGCCTTCAACATTTCCCTGACCCAGCAGGACCATATTTCCGGGGTTGTCTGGCGTCCCCTCCTTCAACTGCGTCTCCACCCCTCCCTGACGAAAGTGAGAGTTTCACAGCCTAATGGTGTGGAGCCCATGGCCTCAGGGTCGAGGGCAGAGGGGATGGGGTGGTGACGTGGTACATTCGAGGAAGCTGGAAGAGGGTCTTACAGGTCCAGGTCTCTGCGTGGGTCAAGAAAAGCGTTTACCAATCACTTCTGTGTGCCTAAAACTAGGGATAACACACTGTCTTGCAGGTGTGGTGGTGCACACCTGTAATGCCAGCACTCGGGAGGCTGAGGCGGGAAGATCATTGCGAGTTCGAGGGCTAGGGATATAGCTCAGTAGAATAAGCGCCTCCCTGGCTAGCACAGGTCCTGAGTTTGATCCCTGGTACCGCCAAAAAAAAAAAAAAAAAAAAAAATTACTGCTTCTCAGCGACGATCAAGTGCAAGTTTGGCGCCAACCTGAACTACATAGTAAGATCGTTTCTCCAAAAAAGAAAAAAAAATTTAGAAAATATAACAAAACACAGTCTCTTATCTATGCCCATCATTCTGGTAATCTTTAACTAGAAGTACATGGATGAGAGTAATTAGGCAAAGTGTACCAGGTCCCTGGAAGTAAACGGTAAAAAGAAAACTTGGCAGAGTGTTCATACTGTGAGTAACCAGGAGCAAAAACATGAAAGCTGGCTTTCAGAGCACGTAGGATGAGGGGCCATGGCAGTGACGGACGGACTGAGTGTAGGGAGGGCGGGGCCAGGAAGGACGGTGGGAGAAGTGGGCCTTCACCCCTTTACCCAGGGAGCCCAGCGGGGGCCAGATGCACGCGGAGGTGGAGGGAGGGGGGAGGCCGGAAACCTCAGTGGGGCCCTGCTCAGACAGCAGGGAGGTGCACAGCCAGAAAGGGACGGTGAGGGAGCAGCGGAGGGCGAGTCAAAGACATACCCTATGGGGAACAGGCGTGAGGTATGACGGAGCGATGCGGCGTGTGTGTGTTTGTTTATTTTATGTCTGATAGTACTAGGAATTGAACCCAGGGCCTCACGAAGGTGAATCTTTAAATTAAAAAAAATTATAGGAAAAGACAGAGTGTCCTTAGTCCCCCTTGGAATGCTCCCCCTTGCTCTGCGCATACCCCATCATTCCTGCCACTTTGCTTTTCTGTTTTGTTCTTTGAGACAAGGTCTTACCATACAGCCCAGGCTGCTCTCAAACTCCCAGTGACCCTCCTGCCTCAGCCTCCTGAGGGCTGGGATCACAGGTGTGAGCCATCTTGCCTGGTTTTCTTGCCACTTTCTGAAGCAGTTCTGGAAGTCCTGTTTCATGAGTGTCTTTAGTTGTGCTGTCCTAAACTCATTCGGAATGTTCATCTTTCACAGCCATTTGGACTTTGGGGAAGGGCTGGAAGTCACACAGTGAATAGGCGGAGGGAGACACTGGTGAAGTTTTTGTGAGCCCTCCTTTGCACTGGACAGCACCCGCCAGCAGCTGTCACCATACACACACACTACGAAGGAAGATTCCAGAACCGCTTAAGTGCACAGCCAAAAACTCAATGTAAATGGGAAAAAAACCCTAAGATTTCAACTCAAAGTTGAAAACATAAATTTTAAAATAACTCTCAGGAAAGCAGAAGCCAAGAGCTAATAAAGTATATTACATTGGTCATGGTGGTGCATGCCTGTAATCCCAGCACTTGGTAGGCTGAGGCAGGAGGTTCGCTGCAATTTTGAGCCAGCCTGGGGTACATAGTGAGTTCAAGTTCAGCCTGAACTACATAGCAAGACACTGTCTTGAAAAACAAAAAACAGAACAAAACAAAAGCCGGGCGTGGTGGCACATGCCTGTAATCCCAGCCATCACTAGGGAGGCTGAAGCAGGCAGATCATTGTGAGTTTGAGACCAGCCTGGGCTACACAGTAAGCTTAAGGCCAGTCCGAACTGCATAGTGAAACCCTGGGAGAATGTTCATCGCATTCTGCCACTTGGAAATGAAAAGGTTACAAAGCTCACTAAACCCACTTAGGGAAAACATAGAGAAGAGAGAATAGGAAAGACCACAAATCAAAATGTTAAGTGATAGCTCTGAAAGATTGAGGGTGCTTTGTAAGTTTTTGTGTTTTCTGTATTTTCCATGGTTTCCGCAGTGAACACGAATCAGGTTTGTAATTAGGTGGGGAAAGCCCAAACCGACTACCACGAATAGCAAAGAGAGAAAGAGGCTGCCCAGCCCGTCTCCCGCTTACCTGGGGCTGGGCCGCGAGCAGGGCGGCAGCCATTCCTCCTTCCCCGTGCGTCCCTCCGCCGGAGGGGCACCTCTGGAGAAGACAGTGCTGGAGGGACACGTAGGTGTGAACGTGGGCACCAGTCCTCACCATGAAGAGGGGTTCAAAGGTCACACCTCACACACGGGGCACTGGGCTGGCTTTGCAGGCCTGTGGGGAGAGGTCAGTGTCCCCTGTCCCTCCTTCCTCACACACAGGACACACGAGAGGGTGACGGACGCTCAAGTGCAGAGATCGCCGACTCCTCTGGGGTTACACGCAAGCAGGCAGCTTATAAATGTTACCTGGTTATGACAGCATTGGAGAAAGTGGCTCTGTACCTTTAAGACATTTGCTTAATTAATAGAAGAGGTAATGCAAGAGCGGTGGGATTGGTCTCAGGAGTGAAAGGCTGGCTCAGTGCGCAAAAACAGCACACTGTATGGACAGAACAAAGGAAAAAGCCCAGTGTGACAATCCCACTGCACACAGAAAAGCCACTTAACAATTAAACACTTTTTCATGATCAAAAAGAAAAGATCAACAAAGTAGATGTAAACGTCCTTAACTCAATGAACTGAACCATTAACCACATATTTAATAGTAAAACACTCAAAGCTTTTTCTCTATGGTCAAGAAGACAAAGATGTCTGCTCTTCCCACTTCTAGTCAATATTCTACTACAGGTTCTAGCCAGGACAATTAAGAAAAAGAAAGGCAGAAGACAGAAAAGGAAGAAGCAATCCTATTTACAGGTAACACAAATTTGTATACAAAAACCCTGAAACAGCCTATAATCCCAGAACTCAGGAGACTGAGGCAGGAAGAATTGAAGGCCAGCCTACCTGTCTCATAGCAAGATCCTGTCTCAAAAAAATAAAAACAAACAAAAACACCCAAAAAGCAAAACAAAAAAACCCTTACGTAATGCATGAAAACTAATAGCTAATAAGCAAGATTAGAAAGACTGCAGGACAGAAGAGAAACACAAAAAGATGTTTCTATATTCTAGCAATGAACAACCCAACAATGACAAAGAATTTTCCATTTATAATAACATCAGAAAGAATAAAGTTGCCAGGCATGGTGGCTCTATGTCTGTAACTCCAGCTCCTGGGGAGGCTGAGGCAGAAGGATTGCTAATTTGAGGCCACCTTGGTTACTTTAGTAAAACTGCCTCAAACTAAAACAAAAAGGGCTGGGGATGCAGCTCAGTGTAGAGCATTTGCCAAGCACATACAAGTCCCTGTATTCAACCCCTGATACCACACAAAAATTAATATCTAAGCATACACTTAACAAATGAAGCCTAAGATTGATAAACTAAAAATGAACATTCTTCAGAGAAAGTATGGAAGGCCTAAGACGGTACAGAGACATCCCATGTTCATGGATCGGAAGACAGTACTGTTCACTTCAATTTTTTATTTTTTTTTATTTTTAGTACCAGGAATTGGACTCAGGACCTTGTGCTTGCCAGGCAGGTGCCATGTCACTGAGCTATATCCCGAGCAAGACAGTATTGTTAAGAGAGCAATAACCTCAAGTTAATCAATGGAGTTAATGTAATTCCCTTCAAAATCCCAGCTGGCATTTTTACAGAAATCAGCGAGCCAATCCTGACATTCAAATGTAAAATCAAGGGACAAGGAATAGCCAAAATAATGGTGAGAAACAACAGTGTTGGAGAAGTCATACTTCACTATGTCAACACTTTCTACAAGAGGAATCAAAACGCACTGGCTTAAGGACAGATATTTGGATCATTGGGACGCCAGGGTTAGAAACAAACATGTACTTATGGGTAATTTATTTTGTATTGCATTTTATTTTATTTTGGCAATTATTTTTAACAAAGGTATTAAAATAAGTTTAAAAAAAGAAATTAAATGAGGGAAAGGATTTTTTTTTAAACATGGGGCAACTAGATATCCACAGGCTGAAGAATGAACACCATATACAAAAACTGACTTCAAATATATCAAAGACCTAAAAAGCTAACTCTCAGAAGTAAACAGGAATCTTTGTGACCTCAGATTAGGCAGTGACTTCTCAGATATGACACCAAGAGCATAAACAAAAAAGAAGTAAAAATAGATGAACTGCACCTCATCAAAATTAAAAACTGCCAGGCCGGGTGTGGTGGTGCGCACCTATAATCCTAGCACTTGGGAGGCTGAGGCAGGAGGATCATCATGAGTTCGAGACCAGCATGAGTTACAAAGTGAGCTCAAAGCCAGCCCGAATTGCATAGTGAGACCCTGTCTCAAAAAAGAAAAAAAAAAAAAAACGGCTTCAAAAGGAACCATCACAAAAATGCAAAGAAAAAACTCAGAAAATATTTACAAATGATAAATTTTATTTACAAGGATCTATTTGTCTTTTTTTTTTTTTTGAGGCAGGGTCTCTCTATGCAGTTCAGGCTGGCCTCAGCTTACTTTGTAGCTTAGGCTGGTTTTGAACTCTCAATGATCCTCCTGCCTCAGCCTCCCAAGTGCTGGGATTACAGGCGTGCGCCACCATGCTTGGCTCCTTACAAGGATCTAATATCCATGCTACAGAAAGAATTCTTCCAACATAAAACATAACTAACTCAATTTAAAGGTGGGCAGTAAGCTAAGCATGGTGGCCATGCCTGTAATCCCAGCACTTGGGAGGCTGAGACAGAAGGACCACTGAGTTTGAGGCCAGCCTCAGCTACCCAGTGAGACAATATGTCAAAAAAAAAAAATAGTGGGCAAAATATTTGAACAGACATTTCTCCAAGCATCATATGTAAGTGACCATGGAGCACAGAAACTCAGCATCACTAGAGAGAAGCAGTGAAGCCACAGGGGCACATCGCTTCACACCTCCTGAGGTAGCTGTGAGGAAAGACGGGAAGTAAGTATTGATGAGGATGTAGAGAAATTGCAACCATCACGTACTGTAGGTGAGGACGGACAATGGTACAGACAGCCTCTGTGGAAAACAGTTCCGCAGTTCCTCAAGAAGTTAAAGGGTTATAATTCTACTCTGAGATATATACTCAAACAAAACCAAAACACCTCCAACATTAAAAAACTTGTGCATGCATATTCATAATAGCCAAATGTCCATTCTCGGAGGGATGGGTAAACAAAATGTGACACAGTCATACAATAAAATATTATTCAGCCATAAAGAGAAATGAAAGCTGGGGGTGGTGGGATATGGCTGTAATACCAGCACTTGGCAGGCTGAGGCAGGAGGACTGCCATGAGTTCGAGGCCAGTCTGTGCTACAACGTGAGTTTAAGGCCAACCCAAACCACAAAGCCTACCTTAAAAAACCAAAAAAAAAGCACATATATGTAATAATACAGATGAACCTTGAAATATATTATGCTAAATAACAGTGGCCAGACACAAAAGGTCATGTATTGTGTGAGTCCATTTACATTACATGTCCTAAGTGAATACATAGAAACAAAAGTAGACCAGGGGTCGCCAGGGTCTTCTGGGGAGGGGAGCAGGGGAAGTGACTGCCAGCGAGTATGAGGCTCCTTTTCAGGTGAGGCATTTGTGCTGGAATTAAGTAGTGGCGATCGTTATAAAATTCTGTGAAAACAGTAAGACTCCTGTCTTTAAAACAATGAAATGAATATTGTGGTATGTGACATGCATCTGAATAAAAATAGCAAACAGACCTGGACACGGGTGTTAGGACTGACCTCCCGCTACTGAGCTGTACCTAAACTCCACTGTACCTTACTTTCTTTATGGCGCGGGGAGAATGACAACCATTCATGCGACCTATTTTCCCAGGTATCTGGGGAAGATAACACGATACGCTGGATGTGAAATTGCATTCTTCACTCTTGAAATGCAAGACCAAAAAAAAGCAAGATGAAGAAAAAAAAAATGCAAGCCCAAATACTGACAAAAATAAAAAAAATTTTAAAAAGACGAAATACCAGGGCCCTTGACCTAGAGGCCGACGGCACACACCTCGGGGCTTAAAGACTGCACACACATTTGTTCTGTACCATATCTGGGTGTTTTCGAAAACGTTATTTACTTGATTACATTTTTTCCAGCTAAAAAAAATAATTAAATGTTATTTTGTCCTTTCTTCAGTGCAGAAACACAGGTTAACAGACCTGGCCTCAGAGCTTTAATAAGCATTCCTGGCTGCTTCAAGAAGGGCTGAAATGGCAGGGGGACATGCGTGGTGGCGCACGCCTGTAATAGCAGCACTAGGGAGGCTGAGGCAGGAGGGTCGCTGCAAGTTCAAGGACAGCCTGGGCTACAAAGTGAGTTCCAGGCCAGCCTGAACTGCAGAGTGAGACCCTGTCTCAAAAACACAAGACAGAGAAAGGGGCGGGGGTGGGGTGGAAGGAGAAGCGACAGAGGTGGCCCCGGGTACGTCCCATCCTCTTTCCAGGAATCCCCCGCTTACAGTCCATCAGATACTGGGCTCAGAGGCAGATACTCAGAGATCATTCAGGTATGAGGTCCTTAAAACATTTTGACACCAGAATTCTTTATTTTAAAAGGGATTGTCCCCAGCCATTAGTGGAAAAGACAGCCCGCGTTCTGGTCCGGGCCACGGAGAAGCACTAGTGGGCTACGTGGCGCGAGAAGCGGGATCTTCTACAATCCGCTCCCTCCGCCACTCCTCACCTCCCTCCAGCATCGGAGTCCCACTTCGTGCCACCGTCTCCCAGCGGTTCCCTGGGCGCCAGCGTCGCCGCACAGCACCCCCGGACCTAACCTGCAGGGCTGCTATGACGGCTCCCCGGCTGGACTCTTCCTTGCCAGCCTCTCCCCACAGAGGTCTGATCTGAGCTCGGACTAAGGCAGCCCCGCAACACTCGGTCTCCCTAGCCACAGCCACCCCCTCGGCAAGGCCTCAAGCAGAACTTAGGTGAAAAAGCCGCTGCCGGGTTCCGGCATGAAGAAGACAGGCGATCTCCCTCGTCAATAAACTCTAGCTCTTGCCAGGCGTGGGGACACGCACTTGTAATCGGGAAGCTGAATCAGGAGGATCTCTGCGAGTTCGAGGCCAGCCTAGACTGCAAAGTGAGTTCAAGTCCAGCCTAAATTACAGAGCAAGACCCTGTCTCAAAAAACAAAACAAAAAACCGCAAAGAACAAAAACCAAACCAAAACAAAAACCTCTAGACCACAATTGTTATACCAAAGACTGGCAAATATCTGGGCCAGCTGTCTACGTCAAGCGGATGGGACTGACTCGTCACTTCCGGTCATGCGCCATCCACTGGACTCCGTTTCCCGTAAGTCTCTACCGTTTGCTTCAGGCCCAACCCCTTTCTCCTCCAGCTGTCAGGTTTATAATCTGCTTTGTCTCCTGATCATACTTCCCAGGGAGGCTTCCGCTTGTTCTCGCTCCTCGAATCTATTATCCATCAACATTTTTTTGTTGCACATCTTCAATTGCTCGGAATCGAAGCGAGGGGGCCTTGGGGGGAGGGAAGCGACGTGGCCGCCAAGGATCCTGGGAACGCTGGCTGTGGCGCATGTGCAGCCGCCTGTGCAGACGTAGGCCGGCGCTGGTACCCGCTCTTTTCGTTCTTGTTCCTGCTCAAGATTTGGCGTCCTTGAGTTTCTGTCCTCATTGTCCATCAGTAGGCTCATCCCGCAGCCACCTCCGTTCATGGCCCTTAGGAGCCATTAAGAGTAAAGGAAATGGCCGTTCGCTTGAACAAGGCAGCTAAATACAAAGATAGCAGGGGAAACTGCTGTAATTTCCGGGGCAGAAGCACATTTAGTAGTATTTGGTCAGTACGATTTCAGGAGATTTTTGTTTTTTTGTTTTTTTGCGGTACTGGGGATCGAACTCAGGACCTTGCGCTTGCCAGGCAGGTGCTTATTCCCCAGACCCCCCGGCCCACCTTTTTAGACAAGGTCTTACTATGTAGTTCAGGCTGGCCTTGAACTCGTGGCAGCCCTCCTGCTTCAGCCTCCCAAGTGCTGGGAGTACAGGTGTGTGCCACCACAATTGGCCAGAAGATTCCTTAATATGCTATCCCTTAGGAGCTTCTCTTCTGTCGGCAGGGGATGTGTGTTTTAATGAGTTTTCCTGAGCACTCATGAATTACGTGAAAGCCCATTGGACGTTTTTCACTTGTCGAGCAATTTTCTGATGACCAGGTCCAGTTTAGAGCTAGTAGAGGGGAATGGGTTACCTGGAAAGCAAAAGCAAGTTTGGGGTCCTAAAGCTTCTTTTCATTTTTTACTATCTCTGTCCTTTCCAATAACAGCTGGTGGCATTTGTGCAAGTATAATTTTCTTAACTTTGTGCATCTTTTATGAATCTAGGATTTGCTCTGTCCGGCAAAACACACCCACACATTTTCTTGAGATGAGCCCTAACTTGGCCTTCTGCAATTTCGTGCTTAGAATTTGAGAGGTCAGAAGTCTGAATCAGTCTCACTGAGTTTAAGTCTAGTTATCAAATTGCTGTTCTTCTGAGAGCCTTGCTTCGTTACTAAGTTACCCAGGCTAAGGTCAAATTTTGGGCCGGAGTGGTGGTGCACGCCTGTAATCCCAGCACTCGTGAGGCTGAGGCAGGAGGATTGTTATGAGTTCCAGACTAGCCTGGGCTACAAATTGAGCTCAAAGCCAGCCTGAACTGCATAGCGAGACCCTGTCTCAAAAAGAAAAAAAAAAAATCTTCCTGCCTCATCCTCCCAGAAGGTTACAGGCTTCTGACCCCCAACCTGGCTATCCTTTTCCACTCATAAGAACCTGCATCATATTGGGCCATTGAAATAGTTGAGGAGGGCTGGGGATATAGCTCAGTGGAATAAGCGCCTGCCTAGCAAGCGCAGGGTCCTGAGTTTGATCCCCAGTACCGCCAAAAAAAAAAAAATAGTTGAGAATATATTTTAAGATCTGCTGGGAAAAAAGAAGTAATTATACTATCCTAATGACTTTCCTAAACTATTTCTTGCAGTGAGTGAATTTTAGGGTCATGGATGAAAAATTAGGTTAACATACACATATTTTACAAAAGAAAAGATCAGCTGGTTAGCAATCCTAATTGCACTTTGCCATGTAACTTATGTATAGATTTCAGGGCTTAGAACATGGACATATTTGGGAAGGTAGCATTATTTTGTGATGCCCAGAGTTCAACTGCTGGCTGACATTGCCTGACACCAAGCTCACCACGTCACAGCTGTGTGCACGCTGTCCCCTCTCCTTGGGCAGCTCTCTCGCCTCCTAGTCTCTCTGGGTCCGCCCTTCTGCCATGAAGCCTTGGCTCAGAGCCTTCTCTGAGAAGCTTCTGAGATGCCCGGTGCACAGGGATGAGTCCTGTGCCAACCAGAGCTTTTCTGTCTCGCTGTTCAGTGACTGACCTCCCCTAGGCCTGTCTCCCCCAGATTTGATCTCTGAAGACCAAGGAGGGTGTTGGTTGTTTCATTTGCTGTCTGCGGAGTCACCCTGAGAGCTTGTGTGGAGGTTCTAGCAGGGGAGCACAGCTGCTCCTATACCCTTGACCGAGGAACGGTCCTCCTCTGCCAGGGGTTGTCGTCCTCTTTGAGCGCGCAGCTCCAGGAGGGACACACATGGAGCATTGAGGGAGAAAGGACACCTGCCTAGCCAGCAAGATCAGCCGAATCAACCCTAGTGATCAGTGGGGTGACATGTCACGTCCAGATCACCCTCACATCCAAGGCACCTTCTTACAGGGAAAGCCCAAGGGTAGTGGATGTTTCCATCTCAGGCCTTTGGCATACTGAGAGAATTGTTATGCCCTAAAGTCTCCTGAGGGGCTATATGCAGGCCTGGGCCAGAGTGAGTGAGCTGCAGCAGAGATGTCAGACAGGCCAGGCATGGTGGCACACACATGTAATCACTTGGGAGGCTGAGGCAGGAGGATCAATGCAAGTTTGAGGTTAGCCTGAATTACATAGTGGGACCCTGTCTCAAAAACAAGAATAAAAATAAAAAAAGATGTCAGACTTGATCCTGCCCAGTCCCTTCCCTAACCAAGGAAAACTCAACATCCAGGGTGGCCAAACCCCAACTCCAGAGTCCTTCAGGGTGAGTTAATCTCTCCTCCTTGTAGGGGTCTCTAGTTGTTGGGACATGGAGCCTGAGGCTCTTAATCCCTGTGAGGGACAGGAGGAAAACGGGAGTGGAATCAGCCAGAAATTGCACAGGAGGAGGAAACTCGGGCTGCCCTGACGCCCTCTGCTTACCTGGCCTGTCCAAGAAGCCAGGAAGAGCTTTGCAGCTCTGCTCACCAGTCACCCTCTGCCCTGGTAGGGACCAGACACGATGTCATCCTGCCCAGGCCACAGGCACCAGCCGACAGCGTCACACCTCAGCCGGTGTGATTCTGCTCAAGGCTAAGAGCCTCAGCAGTTGCTAACCCCATAACGGCCATGAGTCTGGAGGAGGGGTCGAGCCTTAGTCCTGCAGTCCCACTCACGGCTGCTAGAGGGCAGCAGAGCGCTCTATGCGCCAATGATGCAGTTCCGCCCGTGGTCACTGGGGGCGATAGGGCTCTTCTCCCCTCGGCTTTGCAGAATCAGGTTAAGACACAGCCTCAGCTGCACCTGTGCTCCCGCCGTCCCTCTGCCCGCCTCCTCCGCTGTTGCTGAGGCTGCTGGCCCGCCCCGGCTCCTGGGCCAGGACTCGCCACCAGGGCTGGGGCTTGGTCCCTGCAGCGTGTAATATTCGGACGGGAAGATTCCAAGGGAGACGGAGGGGACCTCCGAGGAACACGCGGACCCACGCGTTGGTGTGAAGGGGTAGCAACCAGAAGGTAGTGCGGTAGGAGCTGCTGAGGAGGGGACAGGAAATAGGATATGGGGCGGGAATCACTTAAAGCGATTTCAAATGCCCCTTGATGAGCACCCTGTTGTCTCACACTGGCCTCGGGGGCCCCGCTCCACTTCCCCTCTTGGCCCGGTGCCCTCACTTTGGAGTAACCACAGCCAACATGGATGGAGCCCTCATTCTGTGCCAGCCTCATGTTCAAACACTTCATTGTCTTCTTTCTTTCTCACCACAATCCCCTGAGGGAGGTGCCATCATTATGCCCGCTTTACAGATGACTACACTGAGGCCAGACAGGTTCAGTGATGCATCCAGGCCACACAGGCAGTGGTACAACAGCGTTTGAGCTAAGCACACTGGCTTGTCCCATCTCAGCCTCGCCCCTGCTGCCCTGGCTTTCAGGCCCCAGGATGACAGACAAGACAGGGTTTGAAGTTCAAATGATATATTCCTGGCCTCACGTTGAACCATTCCTGGAGAGTCTGGGGCTGTCCTTCCCCCGCCTCCGCTTCCCCGCTCTCTGTCCTTGGGCAGCTTCAGTCATCCAGGACCAAGACCAGGGTGGCCAAGGGTGGTGGCCGGAGCAGAGACTGCTTCCGAGGCTACACTGCTTGCCGGAGCCCCTCGTGGCCAATGGATGGAGCAAGACCCTGAGCCGGTTGCCAGATGCCTAGTGTGCGCCTGCACCTCGGGCCCTGTGGCCTGGCCTTGGGTGCAGACTGAGAACCAGTGGCGGGGGCACTGTCACCAACAGGGTGGGAGCAGCACCCCTCCATCAGCGATCACACGGCTAGAGTTCCTCCAGTGGAAGCCGCTGGTCAGCTGGGCAAGGCCTGTTCTAGTCCATACCTGTTCCCAACTCCATCATCTTGCTTTTCTCCATGACCCTGAACTGTCTCCCTTGCCTGTCACACTGTCCCCTCTCCATCACCCCTCTCATCTCACTCAACTGATTGGCTGATTGTAGTACTGGAGATTGAACCCAGGGCCTTTGCACTGAACTACATCCCAACCTGCCCTCTTATTTCATCTCTTCCTTTCTTTGTTTTTGAGGTGATCCCCCTGCATCAGCCTCCCAAGTGCTGGGATTACAAGTGTGCGCCACCACGCCCGGCAACCTTTCACTTCTCGCCTATTTCATTCCGGTCACTGCTCTCCTCTCTTTTCTCCTCCTACTGTCACTCTGATCTCGCTAAATCTTGTATAAGAGGAAAGTTATCACTAAGCAGAACGCTGGAAAACAACCTCAGTGTAGGTAGAACAATATGGAACTGACTTATACCCTGTATTTAGTAGGGGGTTGGCTTAAATTGTGATGAGTTTATGCAGCGAAATAACCCTAAAGCTGCAAATATTTCCACACCTGTCTCTGCCAGGCTCGGCCATGCCCATGGCAACAAACACTGATGCTGAGTTCACTTTTCACCCCACTAGACCCTTCCAGTGGCAGTGAACCGACAGGGACAATGTATAAAGGGGACGCATCTGCACCAGAGTTTAGAAGGGGGAAGGAAGTGGGCGGTGCTTCTAGCAGCGTCTACATTTAGGCCCCTGGTTCTTCCTACCACATATGGACACTCAGAGCTCACCAAATATTTGAAAGAAATTAGCAGTATGAAGCAGAGAGACCAGGATCAACAACCCGATCGAATGATCCCAGAGGAAACCAGAGAATAGAAGACAACTTCCAAGGCTGGGTGCAGGTGTGCACACCTGTAATCCCAGCACTCAGGAGGCTGAGACAGGAGGATCGTTGCAAGTTTGAGACCAGCCTGGGCTACAAAGTGAGCTCAAGGCCAGCCTGAACTGCACAGTGAGACCCTGTCTCAAAAAAAAAAAAAATTAAGAGGTGGAGGTGGCGGCAGTGTGTGTGTGTGTGTGCGTGGCAGGGATGTAGCTCAGTGGCACAAGCTCCTGCCTGGCATGCGCAAGGTCCTGAGTTTGATCCATGGTGCAAAAAAAAAAGAGGACAGGGGATATAGCTCAGTAGGAAGGCCCTGGCTTCAATCCCCTGTACCAAAAAAGAAAGGAAAAGGAAAAAAGACAACTTTGAAAAAGTTTAAGTAATTCAGCTTACAACAGCAAATGCCAAACAGTGGCCTGTGTGTGGGGCAGCAAGAGCCCTCCGGTGCTACTGGTGGGGATGTGAAACGTTAGAACTGCTTTGGAAAAGTTTGGTAGCATTTGAAATAGTTAAATATAAACTTCCCACATTGCTGAGCCGCAGTTTATAGGGATAAAGCTTTTCTCCTGGTAGCCTAAAACTGGAAATAGCCCATGTCCAATGCAAAACCACCCAACAACAAAAAGAAATGAACTGCTGATGCATGCAGCAGTTGGAGGGGTGGAAACTGTAAGGGCAGGTCTGGGGACATCTTCCCACGGGTCCCGACCCTGCCCCACATCCTGAGCCCTGGAGCGACACCAGTTCCCAAGTGACTGGCCTGGCTCCTGTTCATAGGACATACCGTTCTAGGCCGAGGCCCTCAGCTCCAGAGTAATAGGGAACCTTACAGACCAGTGAACATGGACTGAGAAAGATGTCCTCACCCTGAATAGTTTGTTTCCAGCTTCCTCGTCCTCTGCCCCCTTTCTAAGCCCTCTGCTCTGGAGGAGAGCTGCCGTCCTGGCACCTCCAGGCCAGCAGCCCCTCTCAGGGCTTTATCTCAAATAAAACCTGTCCTCGCTGTCTTTTTGTTTGCAGACAGTTCAGGCTGGCCTTCAACTCACTTATACAGCCCAGGCTGGCCTGAAACTCACGGTAATCCTCCTGCTTCAGCCCCTTGAATGCTGGGATTACAGGCTCCTGCCACCTTGCTGGGCCTCTCGTCTTTATTTTTTACAAAAAGTATCAAGTTAAAGAAGCGAGACTCCTGGGGCCCCTGTTCTGTCTGAATTCCTGGGATCAGGGCATGGTACTCACATGCACCCTCGGCAGTATAAGTGGAATCCCAGGGATCAGACATCCCAGGAACACTGGGATTATTCCCGGAGTCTGAAACAGAGACCTAGCTCAGAAAGAACCAAGGGGACTCCAGCAGCAGCAGTGCATCACAAGGCGGAGGAGGGTGAAGAGGCTTCTTAGGACAGAAAGAAAAATCTAATATTCTATGTTAAATCAGGCAAATTCAAACCTGGCATTATTATGAATAATTGAGAGAGTCCATTTTATCTTGTTAATTAGAATATTCCTTCCTGAATAATTTAGGTTTACTGACATAAAATTGTATTTTTTAGTGTAGTCACATTAGGTTTATAATGAATACTTGTATAATTGTGTATTTTATTGGTTTCTTCCTCCCCATCCTTTTTTGTTTTTATGTTTTTTGAGACAGGGCCTCGATATGTAGTTCAACCAGGCCTTGAACTTGTAGTGATCCTCCTGCCTCAGCCTCCCTAGTACTGGGGTCACAGACATGCACCACTATACCTGGCTCCCTCGCCCACTCTTGAAGGTTTGTATTTTATATATTACTATTTTTTTTTTTTTTTTTTTTTTTTTTTTTTTTTTTTTTTTTTTTTTTTTTTTTTTTTTTTTTTGCTTTGAACAATTTATTTAACCGAAATGGACTTTTACTTATTTAAGTGCAGTGACTTCCATTTATTTTGCTACATCTTTTTTCCCCACGGTGATTTACAGCATCTTTCAGCCAATGTAAGTATTTCATAAATATGTGGTTCTTTGGCTATCTTGCTACACAATACCCCAGAAATACTCTTCTGCAAGGAAAGCCCCAAGGAGGAAAGACCTGACACAATTAACTACGTGCAATGAAAATCTGCTCCAGATACTTGTGAGGTAAACGCACCAAACACTCTGTTCCATTAAAAAAACCACCCTCACAACACAGGATGGTTTCTTCTGTTTAAGACGGGACTAGAACACTGAGCTGCACTCAGGCACTGAATGGCAGCGCTCCACCCCAGGTTA
>PVLD010031862.1:0-15280 GCA_004027595.1 Dinomys branickii
AATTTGCATGTCTGTATATGGGTCCATACATCTACAATTCGAAGATATCAATGGATAAAACAACAACTACTGTTGAGACCATATCACCTTGTCTATAGATTAGTTGTGATTGTACTATTTTCTATGATAATGGGTGTCTGTTTGTCAATATGTTTTTGTACTTTTATGTTTCTAAAATAAAAAAAAATAAAAAAATAAATAAAAAAAATAAAGAAGAAAAATAGGACAAAAAGCAAAATTTAGCAAAGCCTGAACAACATGTGGGAAAGAAAGGCTGGGTGTGTTTTTCCAGGGAGAGCCGACTTTTCAGGAGGCAAATCTTGAGAGAGTCAGTCACTTCCTCTTGACAGGTCATCAGTCACTTAAAGGCTGCGTGAGAGCTCAGTGACACAGAGGACATGTGTCTTGTTTGTACCCACTTCTGTGCCAGTTGGTACAGGTGGATGATGGGAAGATGAAGATCATGGCTGCTGAAAGAGAACCCCAAGAAATCTTCCCTGAGAAATGTCTAAATTTTCAAAAAGGAATTCATTAGTATCAATATCTGAATATTAAAATTCTAGACTTCTCTTTTTTTTTTTTTTTTTAGTTAGTTGAGCACATTAGTGACAGATTACCCATAGACTGAGATTAACCTACCAGTGAAATACAGGAGTAGAAAGTTAAAGTCTGAGTAAAAACATAAAGACGTGAAAATGAGTAGGTTCTAACTACTGGTGGTCCAAATTCTGGTGACGATGAGCACAGAGGCATGTTGATGTGTTTTTTGATATACAGCCATTTCTGATTTAGTATGACTTATGACATACAGCACGTTTCATAAAGTCTAAGATGTACATTTTTCAACACTTCTAAAATTACAATTCAAAGTTAGCTGATCATCTGATTTGGTTCAATTGGCAGCATTTTTAAATGACAAAATAACAGTGTATCTTGAAAGTCATAGTGTCTTGGCATTAAGGAATATGTGAGCACACGTATAATAAACGAACATAATCGGTGTGGAAATTGAAACCTTCAGTTCACTAGCACATGTCTACCGGTGGTCTTCACTATCGGCGCCCATCCGATCATATGCAGGGTTTTCTCTAACACTGTTGCTACCTTTCCCTCACCCCGCTGTCCTCAAGATGTCAGACCCAGAAAGTCTACATTTCATGTTAATACTCTTCTGAGACATTCATCTGGGAAACGTATTCCAGCACATCTACTACAGGTGATTGAGGGAAAAAAAAGTGTGTTGTGTTATTCATCAATTTTCAATCATCTCAGTTTGTGCCAAATTTTAAGTTGTCACACCGAGAAAATTAGCTTGGCCATAGAAATTCTCTCCTCGCTGCATTTTCTCTTCATTCGATATCACATTTCATACAAACAGTGGATTGTCATCCGTATATTTCTCCCCAATTTAGCGAGGTTGTGCGCTCACGCGCACCTACGCATGCGCACTTCTTAGTGTGTAACTGAAGGATGTGCAGTCTTACCATAATCTTTCCCATCTAAATCCACTCCTTGAAGCACTTTGACTATAGATGGCGCGCAAGAGCACTGTCGCACCCAGGCCTCCCACGTTTTACTTGTGCTGTTCTCTGACTGCACCTGCAGTTGCTGCTGGAATGTGAAAATCGATCTCATTCAGCCTTCCGGGCTCAGCTCCGGCGTCTCCGTGGTCAGTGCTTCTCTAACCTCACCGAGAGATACTTCTAACTTCCTGACTAGAGGTTCCAAAACATCAGCCTATAGAGTATACTGCATAGTTACTTTGTGGGTTCATGCAGTTGTGCCTTTAGATTTTCGTTGTTTCATCCTAGAAAAATATTATTTAATTTTCTTTGTTGTTTTCCCTAGAATGATAAAAAGAATTTTTGCCAAAAGGTCATAATGTATGGTGTTAAACAAAATGAAATGAAGCTGGATTTGTTCTTAAATTTACGCTTCCTCTAGTTTGTATGTATGTGACTATTAGATATATTGTATGTGGTTCTATTGCACTCAAGAAAAAGTTATAACTGCTATGTGTAAGTTAGTATCTCAGGAATTTAATAGGACAGAGAAGGAAAATTTACAGGATCAATTAGTCAGGATATGTTTGTTGAATACCTATACCATGTGAAGTACATCTAAGAAGCTTGAAGAGTAAAAGGCTAATGATACTTCACCAAAGGACAATATTTTCAAGAAGCTGTGAAAATATCCTATTGAATTAAAGCTTCAATATTGCTTCCTATATTATTCCACAGGGGTTTAGGCAAACAGCCAGCCATCTAAAATGAATTAAGTCACACTTACTTGGGCCACAGGAAAGATGGACCCTTCCAGACATGAAAGCAAGCAAGAGCAGTTTGCAAATAAATGACTTTACATAGACCCACAGGTCTCTGGAGGGTGGAGGCAGGCACTTTAGCTGGAGAGCTCTCCTGTGAAAGCACACAGCAGAAAGGTTATGACCGACAAAAAGGAAATCTGTCCTAACACCACTTTTTTTAATACTTCTCAACCTTAATAAGATGCTACTTCAAACCTCTTAGCAAGTAACACAGTTTCAAGTGTAAATTGAAAGAAGCAAAAACAGTGTTACAGTTCAGATATTTGGATGAACCCATTCTTGGATTCAATGCACCACACTTTTTTGTTGAGATTTCTGGGGAGTTCTCAGTTTTAATTTCTTTTAAATTTGTTTGTAACTGATTGATACAAACATAAAAATGTGGACATTAGTAGAATGCATGTGCTATTTGTAGATATTCATCCCGTTTGTAATATTTCAATCAAGTTTAGTATACCTACCCCCTCTCCTATTTGTCATTTCATTTTTTAAAATGTTCAGTATGTCATTATTATCTATAGACAACACACTGTGAAATAGCACAGCACAGCTTCTTGGTCCTACCTAACTATAACTTACAAGCACTTTGTCACATTGCTGACAAGTGGAAGAGCATGTACTCAATTGCACTCCTTGCTGGTGATGAGTCCCCTTATCGTCTATCTGTCCTCTATCAAGGCATCACTCTAATGAGTGTCTCCAAAACTGGTCATTTATTTTATTTATTTATTTATTTTTTTCGGGACCGGGGATCGAACTCAGGGCCCTAGTGCTCAGCGGCAAGCACTTAGCCCACTGAGCTGTACCTCCAGCCCTGGTCATTTATTTTAAATATATCTATCTTTGACTATGTGTACTCAGTACTTAATATAGATGAATGTATCTTTATGATGTATGTTATTCAGAGGTAATCTTAATACTATATTTATGTTATTTTATGCAAGATCTAATGAAAATGTACTAAATAATTGGGAGGGAAAGTAATTTTAAATTCAAATAATCTGAAAATAAAATATTTTGTTAAACATTTCACATAAAAAATATATCATAGTCAGAAAAAAATTAATTTTTATCCCTCCCACTTAGTTTTAAATCAAAATTAAGTGTAACTATACCTTTTGCTAAGTAAATCAATGTTTTACTCCCAATCTCTTCTAAACTACACAGTGAGAAGTGTGAGGTAAAAATCAATTTTAGCCAAAAATTTGTCACTTTTCTTTGGCTTTCTTACTTAGAAATGATGGATTTTTAGCAGTAAATTGAATTGCTCTATAATCACTTGATAGCAAAAGCAATAGCATTTGAATTTTAGAGACTGCTTCTAGGACCATTTAAGTTTTCATGAAATTAATATTGTCTCCCATTATATATGACATGAAAGAATGGACTTTTAAAAAGATTAATATATTCTATTTATGTTGGGAACAGGATGAAATCCAGTGGGTTTATTCTTTGTGAGTGCTTTAATCTTCCATGGCAGGAGGCTTTTGCTATACAAGGATCATAGCTCAGGGAGGAGAGGTAAGAACACACTCTCAAGTCTCTGACTACTGCAGTTTGAATCTCACTCTATTGTTTCCTAGAGGCTTAAACTCTCTGTGCCTCGCTCCCCCTACCTATTTGATACAGGTAGATTTAATAGTGTCTATCAATATAAAATTAACAAGATGACCGTTCGTTTTTAAATAATATTTTGTAATGTATTATAGAAAACAAAGTGTGTAGAATTATCTGTGATACAAGATCCTTTCTTAGCTATTTTGCATTTGTTTACTGGGGTTTGCATTTACCTGAAAAATCTGTGTAATGATTGGGTAATCCAGCTCTCTCCCCCTCCGTTAGAAGGAAAGCCTTTCTCTATTTGTTTAGCAGAAGTGACTGCATCCTAGATGATATGGGAAGGTATCACTGTCAACAATATCTGACTTCAGGGACTTTGTACATCTTGTGGGTGACAGAGTAGAGCCAATAGTTCAGTTTTGGAGCACTTCTTCCATTTATAAAATAGTTGATCTATATTATATTAGCTCCAGTTTTTCACCAAGGGCTAAATCTTGTGAACAAAATGTAGTTGTGACTTTGAATAAGGTGAATCTAAAGTCTAACAAGAAATATAAGAAGTTTCAAAATAATTCCAATTACTACTGTAGATAATTAGTAGATGATCATCAGTAAATAATTTTCTTCTTTGATAATGTTTGGTTTAGATCTGCAGTAGTGATTTAAATTTAATTAGGCCTATAAAGTTAAGAAACAGCAATGCAATATATGCAAAAGATTAAATTTTATATCATTTAAATGAGAATACATTGTAAAACGATTGTGTAGGTGGCAATATTGAGCATGCATTGGACATGTAAATACTTCATTAAACAGAAAAACTTGTAAGAGTTTAGTAATAATAAAAATGAAATTTATAAATGAACTATTGCAGCCGGGTATGGTGGTGCAGGCCTGTAATCCTAGCACCCAGGAGGCTGAGGCAGGAGGATCTTTGTAAGTTCAAGGAAGCCAGGGCTACAAAGTGAACGCAAGGCCAGCCTGAACTGCAAAGCGAGACCCTGTCTCAAAAGGACAGAAAAAGTCAGCTACTAACATATGGATGTCATTAGAATAATGTAAGCTGCATTGGAAATATAATAATTATGCAATGTTTACCAGATTTAGAAGTTGACTGAAAGAGAAAAGTCAAAAGTAGCAAGTCAGACAGGATTAATTTCCAGTGTTCTGGTGTCATTGACTGCTTAGATGTTAGTGCAATTCACGGATTATATAAACTTATAGGAATGGAGGCGGTGAATATAAATTTTAAAAATTTATCCTAAATGCAATTAGGGCCTATAGTCTAGTCAGAAATGTGTACCATAGATACCAATGCAGGAGTGGCTTTTATTAAGTGGTGAATTTCAGCAATGGCATAACTAAACAGTTTCTGTTGAAACACCTGTAATCGTAGCTATAGTGCACCCTGCTATTAGAAATTGACCATGAAAACCCCAACTGATAAAGTTTCTCCCATCCACATAGAAGACTCCATGATGGAACCTGAGTCAGGGACGCTGTTGGACTGAACAAAAGGAGCTCTAGTGAAAACAGGACGGTCTGGACTGGGAAGAGTGCTGCATTACTAACCTGTGACATAGTCCCTGGTACCCTGTTAAAACCTAACATATAGATCCGCCTGCACAAAAGAATTTGACATACCCAGTCCAAGCACAAGATAAAGTCCAGGCTACAATACAGCCCTGCTTGAATTTTATTGATCAAGGACCTAAAATATCAAGAGACACCAGTAGCGAGTCAATACTGCCATACACTCTTAACAGAATAGACAGGTGCAGACCGTTGGGGATCACCTGGGTTCACTCTTCTCTCAAGGACGCTTTGAGAGAAATGCAATTTTCTGAAGGCTCTAGGGAAATACTGTCGGAAGGGAAGGGAGAATTAAAAAAAAAAAGAAGTGCTACAAAAAAGAAAACAGAAATCATTCTGTAACTCCTTGCTAAAAAGTGAGTTTTCTCAAGGGATTGAGCGTTGTAGCACCTGTCGCTTCCCTACAGCGTATGACAGCCTGGGAGGGCTCATATGGGATAAAGCAAACGGGACACTGGCAGCTTCGAAAGGAGAGAGGACGGGCTTTCTCTCATCCCCAGCTCCTCCCAAATAAGGACAAAGCCACAACTCAAGAAATAGAACTTCAGCTCTCAGATGACAATGTGTGCAGCAATATAATTTAGGTAAATCCTTCATATTCTCTAATTTCTATTTCTTATTTACAAAATAATATACTTTCATCACAAAATTATAATTTCCAAAAAAAAAAAAAACCCACAGATCTTATAGCAGGGCAGTTTGTAAGAGCTAAATTGTGGAAACAACTCAAATGCCCACCAACTGAGCAATGGATAAAAAAGATGTATTTTTATATAACGGACTATTACTCAGTGGTAGAGAAAGATATACTCGAGGCTTCTATAGGTAAATGGATGCAACTAGGGCCCATACTCATAAGTGAAATAAATCAGACTCACGTTCGTAAACATCATATTGTCTCCCTAGTAAGAACCTGAAAGGTAAATAAAATCTGAAAGGTACAATAGATATTGTGAAAGGGAAAGAAACTGCTCAAAAGGAAAGAAGGACTAGAATGAGGGAAAAGAGAAAAGAACGAAGGAAGGAAGGGTAATACATATATACTATATATACATATATATAGACACACACAGCTATCTAAGATAATTGCAGTACTAATTTCTATCCCTTATGGATCCATTTTGCATGCCTATATTTATCTGAGTAAGCCAATCTGAAGATAACAGTGTGTAACACAACAACCATTGCTAATTTCCAATCACCTTATCTGAAATTCTGTATTGGTTTTATTATTTTATGTGCTTGTGTTTATACCTTTGTGTTTGTTAACTTGGTTTCGGTCTTTTCTCTTTAAAATAAAAAAGAAAAATAACATAAACTTGCTATCTAGATGTTCCTACTTACGTACAAAAGAAAGCATTAAGATAATTACTGTGATCCTTGCAGCTCAAAACCATGTGTAAGTGGGAATACCTGAAAATATAATTTCATTATTTTTCAAACTAAACATCATGCATATGTTTAGATATTGTTAGGTATTTTATATATCCCTTTGATCCATACTTTGAATAATGCATAATTTTATTCTATGGCTATATAATACATATAATTAATCCTTTGTCTTTGACATTGAAGTTTGTTTCCACTTTACAAATAGTAGTACATTGTCATAATGTTTTTATGTTTAACTCTTTACTTATGTCCATATTTTCTTAAAAATAAAGTTACATAATGTGGGCTTTCTGTTCCACCACCAATTGTGTAGCTATCACTTCTCCATGAGTTTAAAATGCTACCTTTACCCCATACTATATTATACAATATACATTTATCTGTACTTTCTTCAGTGGTCTGTGCTTAGCCACCTTAGCTAGCTTTTGAAATGTGATTTGGGGCTCCGTTCTCACTTCGTACCTTTAACATACAAATCTAAAAATATTAAAAACCTAAAATTATGAAATGAGAACGGTATATGCTTAAATTTATAGATCAGTGCTTTGAATAGCAGTAATATATCTCATTCTTTCCATTCACACTTCAATTGCGGAAAGTTTTTCAAATGTCCTCTTTATAGTGTTTTATACATTGTCTTATGAGTGTGCATATAGATATATTTCTGATTCGCTTGAGACTAAAAGTCTTCTACTCTTATGCATTATTTCCAGTAACAAAAATAACTTAAAAGTTCTAACAACTTAAACGGAAGCTCTCAGGTGTTTAAATATTTCTATTAGTACATATTTGCATTGCGTGATGTTTATATTCATTGTAAGGAGTTGATACATGTACATAACACATCTTAATTTTCTCCTGAGAGAAGTTTTTAGAGAAAAACCTTCAAGAAATAATGATTTCATTTCTTCCCAGATGTGTCCCACAGCACTGGGGAAACATTACTTCTGAGTGCTTTGGTGAAGGTGTTTCCAGGTGAGACAGTGAGCGGACTGAGCAGGGAAGCTCCACCCTCGGTATAGAAGATGGCACCATGGGGCCCAGACTGAACAAAAAGAGAATGCGTTCCCACTGCAGGGCGGGGCCACCCTTCTCTTCACGTTGGAAATTAAAACGGTATGGTTTTCTTTGGACCCCAGGACCTACACTACAGACCCCCCTCCCGTATTTTCAGGACTTCAGCCTTGGACTAAATATTCACCTGCAACTTCCTGGTTAAGAGACTTCCCAACTTGGACTTTCCATCGATTTCCTTGGGACCCAGCTGCAGACAGCCGGTAGCGGGAGTTTCCATCTAAAACAACCTGAACCACTTTCTCTGATAAATCTCTTCACCTATGTATCCATCCACCTATCCATCCATCTATCCATCATGTGTCATCCTCTCTCTCTCTTTGTCTCTGTTCCTCTTCTTCCCTACCTCTCTCTGTCTTACCTCCGTCCGTCTATCATCAGATGATAGATCTGTCATCTGCCTATCATTTATCTATGGCTATTATACTGGTTATGTGAGCAAAGAAGCAGTTAAAAATCTTTGCTGTTGAAGTTTTGACAATTAGTTTGTGCATATTTCATTCCTTTACATGTTCAACAGCAACTTAGATTTTTTTAAACAAAAAACATTTTAGAGTAGGAAAAGTAGATGACATGGTGATTAATTGATGTTATTTATTCCCTTAGGCCTTTAAGGAATGTGTTGCAAAATATAAACACCAAAAACCAAATTACTTTTCTCCTAAATTCAAGTTATAATCTCTGTGTGGATACTTATCCTTCAAATGTCCCCCTTGCTACTGCGTCCGTAAGTCATCCTGCACATGAATGCTGTGTTCAGCATTTGGAAGCGCAGTTCTTCTAAGGTGGTGATGCATGTGTTCGGACGCCTGCAGGCTGCTGCGGTCTGCACACTCTCAGCTGCCCATCCCACTTCATTTCTTTGTCCTCTAACTCTTCACGCTTCTTCCCACGGGTGTCTTCTGGCTGCGCCGCAGACTGACAAAGAGATCATTCGCCCTTTCTCCTCACCTTTGCTTTTCTGTACCTCTAGGCACACCAGCAATTTTTCCCTCCATTTCCTAGCCCTCGAAGCATGCTCAGCCGATGTTTTATCCAGGAATCTCCTCTTGAATTTTTTGTTTAAAAATAAACTTTCCCTCAACTGTGTCTATATTCATTACATGTGTATATTCACTTAAATAATTTTCCTACTTTATCATCAACTTTATTTTGTTTGGTGTCTAAACTGTGCAGCACAAGTTAATAGAAAGGAAATGGAATCAAAGTGTCTTGCTTATATATATATTATATATGTATGTTTATATATAGTATATTGTACATATATAATAACTGATGCTTAATTTTCAAAATTACTATTCATACACAAGCATGAAATAAATGAACCAACTTAGAAATAAGTGAAATAACCTGGCTGACATTTTGTACCAAAAAAGTAATAAACCCAGACCTAGACCGTGCGATGCCCAATCTACTGTACCGCTTGACAGTACATGCGAAATGGATACAACAGGCGCTATAACAACCTGTCTTTGAGTGTAGACTGCTCCCACTTCCTCTTCTGGCTGCCTCGCCGCCCTCCTTCATCTCTCTCTTTCTTCCTTAGATAAGTACGCGCCTCTCAAGACCTTCTTCTTTTCTTTCCCAGGGGCTGTCTTCAAGGCACACATTTGATAACCTCTTTTCCTACCCCACTTCCGGGTTGACTACCTCAATGCAGCTTAAATTCCACCTTTGGAGGGATGAAACGTGTAGCCCGAATCCCATTATTGTTGCGATTATCGGAGGGGCTTTCTTACTAATATTCAGTGGGGAAGGTGACTGGAGCTGTGCTGAGTACGAGCGAGACCGTAACTTCCTTTCCTTCGCAGGTGAGCGGCGGTGTTTCAGTTCCTGGAGTGTGTTTCTGCTCCATTTTATTTCTTGCAAGACCATTCTGTCACTTGATTTTCTTTCTCCCTAGTTCCTGTCTCTCTCTAGCTTGTCTGCTCCATTACTTTCCTCCTGGACCTGCCATTCATTCATTGTCTGTTCTTGTGTGTAAATCTATTGCCATTGGCCCAGGATTTATGAAGGACTCCGAATCAATATATTCTAACAAAGCAATACTAAAAGCAGACTTACTCTCATCACAGTCACCACGCAGGTTAGGAGATGTCAAAAACAGCAATATATAGCTGTTTTTGGAGTGTGAATGATTAACTCTTTTCTCAGCTGTAGACAGGTTTTTTCAGCTGAATATACTCGGGGTCCATATATGTATGGCCCCACTTGAAACAAAATTATTATGAGTTGATAAGTTTAGAAGTTGTTTGCATTCACAAGTACTGTGGGAGGAGTTTTTGCTAGCACTGGACTGATGGCTAAAATAATAAAATTTAAATTTCTACTGTATTGTGTGGAGTCTTTCTGAGGTGATACATTTACTCTCTAAAATGGAATTGTTAACAAGACCTCTAGTGGGGTTTTATAAGAACAGAAATGAGATAAGGTGTGTGAAATGGCTTAAATCAAGGACTTTAATTATTTGCTTTCTAATATCTACTTAATATTTCTTTCCCTTCAAATTCACTTCTAAATAATTTTACCAATACAGAGGAAGTTTTTGACATTCTAAGCCTAAATACATGTTTAAGTATTTGTCTGGTTTTTTGTTGTTGGGCTTTTTTTCTGCTACTCACAGCATATCTTGAATTTGCCTGATGTAAAATGTGTTGTAAAGATTATCTGTACACTGTTCCTATGTTAACACTGATCCCTATTTATGATACCCCTATTACAGGTTTTCTGTGAGATGAATCAAAGGTAAGTTTCCATTCCTTGTTGTAAAATTTCATAGAATAACTGAATTGAAAATGGAGGAAAGTGTTAACCATACACTTTTCCATATCCTTGCCAACATTGCTACTATTTTTCCTTTTAATAAGTCATTTGAGGGCTGGGGATATAGCTCAGTGGAATAAGCGCTTGCCTAGCAAGCGCAGGGTCCTGAGTTCGATCCCCAGTACTGCAAAAAAAAAAAAAAAAAGTCTTTTGAGCACACAATATTTGATATTTCATTGTGGTTTTCAATTGCACAATCAAGGATGTTAAGCATCTTTATACACCCATTTACAACTTTTCTTTTGAAAAATGTCAGTTCAGATCTTTTGATCATTTTAATTCCTTTTTTATAGTTGAATACCTGATATGCTTTGGATATTACTCCCTTATCAGATAAATGATGTGCAACTATGTCTTCCCAGTTTCCAGGCTGTTTCCTCATACTGATTATTATTTCCTTTGCTGGATCATATCATATAGCTCAAACTTGTGAACTCTTTCCTTTCCTGCCCTGTGCTCTGATGTCCTATGCGGAAATCAGTCTAATGTTTTACAGCCTCTTCTCTACATCTTTTCTCTAGTAATTTTACAGTTTCGAGTGCTAGGGTTGATGCTTCTATCCATTCTAAATTTTAATATGATATATGGTTCTGATTTTATTCTTTTGCATATGGAAATTGAGTTTTCACAAAAAAACTTATTGAACAGACTGTCCTGTTCTGTTACTAAATATAATAAGATATTTAGTAAAATTTAAAGAAGAAAATCACAGGTCTGTACCCTGAAAACTATGAAACACTGATGAAAGAAATTGAAGGAGGAATAAAATTCAATAAATAAATTAAATGTTATAAGTTCATGTATTAGAATTACTATGATTATAAGACAAGTATTTCCCAAAATAGTCTATGGATTTAATGTAACTCCTATTAAAATTCTAACGTCATTTTTCTAAAGAAAAATAAAAAATCCTAAAATTTGTATACATACAGAAAAGATCACAAATAAAGCAATTTTTTAAAAAAGCTGAAGGCACCACACTTCTTGACTTCTAAATACATTGCAATCCATTGTTCTGTCATGATTATAGACAAAGGGTCAGGATATAAAGTCCAGAAATAAACTGAAGTATTTTTCATTAATTGATTTTCCATAAGGGTCTTTTCTGTGATTTTATGTTTTACAGCAACCCATGAGGCAATAATGACTATTGCTCACACTTTATATTTTGACCAACTTTGGCAAAGAGAGTTTTACCAACTTGCCTAAGACCACAAAGTTTGGAACTTTGAGGAGAGTCACTATTCTGCCCGGTACTTCTCAGTGAATGGTTGTTGAGTAAGTGCCCAGATTCTCATAATGCTTCGTTACCTAGGTCAATCTCTGTTACTCTTGACAAAACAGCATCCTTTCATTTCTTCTGTTGGAAAAATTACTTTCAGGGGCTGGGGATATAGCTCAGTGGAATAAGTGCTTGCCTAGCAAGCGCAGGGTCCTGAGTTCGATCCCCAGTACCACAAAAAAAAAAAAAAGAAAAATTACTTTCACTTCCTCATACATTTATATTCTATGTTTACTTTTTACAATACACATAGTCAGCTGACATTCATTTACCTCATTCAGTAGTTAATGTGGAAGAAGAGTCGTGCGTGACAAGCTTTTATTAAATCACTTATGCATACCCAGTGGCTAAATAAATGAATGTAAAGCTCTACCCATAGTTTTCTAACAAATAAATGTTGCCAGAGACCTAAAAATTAATCTGAAGAATTTGCAGTAAGATTTGTGTATCTAAAATTTAAAACAGAAGTGCTAGCCATGTTTATGGAAATTAATCCTTAATAGGAGATACCAAAATCATATTTGAGAAGTGATATATTCTCTGGGTTAACAACAACATCATTTTTTTTTTTTTTTTTTTACTTTTCTAGTAACACAAAGGAATTTCCATGGCATGAACAGCCTTAGAAGGTCCACGGTAGCATGTAAATTAAGCTCAGTTTGCAATGAGTCTTCCATTAGTAAGAGCATGAATAAATAAAAGAATATCGACATTGCTTACAGGAGCTCCAATAATAAGTGAAAGTCAGAAACTCTGATATTATCAATGCACTTTTTCTTATTCTTGGATCCAAAACCATTAACATAATTTCCAATGATTTTTTTCGTATTTATAATAGCAAAAAAACTAGTTATGTTGTACTCTATATTGACTGTAAAAGTTAAGATATTCCCACAGGGAAATAATGTATTTGAACAGTCAAGATTTTAGACACTAAAAACTGCCCATTATTGTCAAGTTCATATGGGGGGGCAAATGACACCATAGAATTAGAAATTAGATTTAGCTTCTCATTTCTATCCCACCACAAAACAGCTTTCTGATCATGTGACATCTTTTGCAGCGTTGATTTTAAGATGGT
Source organism: Dinomys branickii (assembly GCA_004027595.1). NCBI lineage: Eukaryota > Metazoa > Chordata > Mammalia > Rodentia > Dinomyidae > Dinomys > Dinomys branickii. The sequence goes on from PVLD010031862.1 coordinate 13,132, forward strand.
TAAAGATTTCAGTATTTCTTAGAACATTCAGAGAATGATCTGACGATAAAAGGGAAAGGACCAGTGTGTGAACTGCAGTGCTGTTCACACTCTTCTTCTTTACAAACACTGTGAGCAAACTGGTGTATTGAAAATTAAAGTTTGCATTCTAGCCATGACTGTAACTGCTGATAGCAGATCTCCAGGGATTTTCTAAAAGTTCTGTCATAAAATGATACTCAATATTTTTCTTGATTCTTCATATATCTATATTTGTCTTCACTTTGTAGATATCTTTTCTGTGCAGTTAGATCTTCCTCTCTTTTTTCTTAGAACATGTTTCAGTAATATAGAGCACTAAGTCATAGTTTATGTGGAAAATACAACAAAAATGACGTCCTTCCCAAAATACAGCATTCCTTTCAAATATAATATTGTCATTATGATCATTCATATAATAAAATAAAAAATGACTTTTTGGTCCCTACTCTGTGATAAAGCGATTATTGAAGATAGAGGAGAGAATAAGGCACAATAATTTACCACCTAGGAGATAAAAGTCACAAGCAAGCAATTGGGATATGATCTAGAACATTCTACGATGGAGACATATGGCACATTGTGGTAAGAGATCATAGAAAATGAAATTGTTTAGTAGCACTATGCACGGATAGCTCACTTGGCATAATTAACACTTAAGCTCAGGTTTAAAGAATTGCCCATGTAAAGAGATGTAGAGGACATAGAACTTAATGAATGTCTGAGTAAGATTCAGGGATGGTAAGCAGATCAGTAAGCCTGGTAATTAGCAAATGACCTTGAAATAGCACATTATGAAAATAAAACTTTCTTGTTCTATTATTTGAAAATTTGCCAAAGCAAATATAATGCAAAATAGATAATGTGAAATATAACCCACTGGTGCAAATATGGGTATACAGAGAAGCTACAAAGGCCTACATGTAGCCCAACTTATGAAATAATTTCAATTTCCCAGCCCTGGTTCATTTGAAAGTTGATCTGTTCTCACAAAGTTTGGAAAATTTCATGAACTTTTCACAAAGTTCTTCTAGGTAGTGTAAGGATTAAGATTTTTCAATAATATTAATGAACTGAATGAAATATAATTGACCAGTCCTCTCATTCTTATTTTACCTCTAGCCAATTAGTCAGAATTATAAAAGTTGTAGAACATTTATGGCTCTCTGTTCTGATAAAAAGAGTATTTAATGTGTTTAACAACAATGTCATTTTCAAAGAATTGATTCCTTATATTTATATCTGTATAATATGGTCTATGTATTTTTAGTTTATTATTTTTAGTTTAAGGGCATAAATAATTAAAATACATTAAAACTGATGCAGAATTTCAAAACAAGATGGCAGGAAATCAACAATAGTTGGTATATTGCATGTTGTTATCTTCAAAGTAGTTGTTGAGATTATCTTATGCAAAATTGTTCAAAAAAATTAAGCATTAACTATTTCTTTCAATAAACCAATAGAAATTAGTAATACAATTACCTTAGCTATTTTGTGTGTGTATACATGTAATTTTTTCCCTTCCTTCTTTCTTTTCTCCTTTCGCTCGTCCTAGTTGTTCCTTCACTTTGAGCAGTTTCTTTCCCTTTCACAGTATCTATTGTACCTTTCAGATTTTATTTACTCTTTCAGGTTCTTACACTGGGGAGACAATACAATATTTACACATGCAGGACTAATTTATTTCACTTATGAATACGGTACAATCAAATCCATATGTACTTTGAAAAATTATTCTTTGTGAAGACTTTCAATTAAAGTAAAAATTTCCCTGGGGAAGATTTCGTATAGTTTTATTATTAAATCACTTTAAAACATTTATATGATATAGAAGAAAGGTAAACAATGCCTCTGTTTATAACACAAAAGATTTAACAAATGATTTGTATTAAGAAGGAAGTTTTGCTACCCATTTAAAGATGGTTGTATATAGATCCGGGGAAGATGGCGACCGGGTGAGCAGCAAGGGAGCGAACCTCCTTAACAAACACCACCAGCTCGAGACAGACTTGGTGAGCGTGAATGCCGGAACCTCGGCTGGGAAGTTTAAACTGGGCGTATTTCTCTGAGATGCCGGGGGAGTTGTGGTAGGGCGGACCAGGCTGCCGGGGCGAGACGTGGGAAAGTC
>PVLD010031863.1:0-15280 GCA_004027595.1 Dinomys branickii
GTAGCTCATCCTGAAGCCAGTGTGGTTGTCACACTACAGGTGGAAAGTCATTGGGTCATGGTCTACTACTGCCTTTCTAGATGACCCCAAAAGAAAACATAATTTTCCTAACAACAAAAATAACTAAAACAATAACAAACTTAGTATAAAGGGCAGGAATGTTCGAATGGAGAATCAGACCTTGAAATCCACGAAGGATTGTTAAGGCAAGGACAGTCCACACAGGAAAGAGCCTGGGCAGGGACCACGTGTACACTGACATCATGAGGAGCCCCAGCCACACCTGGGAATAAGAAGGGAAGATTTTCGCCAGTTATACTGTGGGAATGGGGATGAGGTTCTGCTTGGTCCAAAGAGAAAATCCAAGGTCTTCCCTGCAGAGTTAACTGCTGACCTTCTCCCTGTGTCCTTCCTGCAGTGCCCTCGACTGCTCACAGCCATGGGTCAGGCTTCTTCCTCCTCTCCAGCCTCCAGTACAGAGAAGAGCGAGTTAGCCTCCAGCTTTGACAAGTATTTCAAAAATGTCAATGTGGGGGGCTGGGGATATAGCTCAGTGGAATAAGCGCTTGCCTAGCAAGTGCAGGGTCCTGAGTTCGATCCCCAGTACCGCAAAAAAAAAAAAAAAAAAAAGTCAATGTGGTAACTAAAATGCTCTCAGAGGATAATCAGGACACGATTCATTGCTTCCTGTGGAAGAGGGATGTAGAAAAAGCAGCTTCTGTAATCAGTGCTACATTCAAAGACATGAAGACCACTCCCCTGAGCATTGCCATGACTGGGGAGAGTGGAGCAGGAAAATCCACTCTGATCAGTGCCCTGTGGGGAATGATGGGTGAAGACCAAGGAGCAGCTGCCAGCGGGGCAGTGGAGATCATCATGGAGAGAACTGAGTACAAACACCCGAAGTTTCCCACTGTGTCAATATGGGACCTGCCTGGCCTTTGGATGAATTTAACTCTTGAAAAATATCTGGAGAAAGTAAAGTTTGCTGAGTATGACTTTTTCCTGATCATCTCTGCCACCTGCTTCAGATACAATGATGCAGAATTGGCCAACGCCATTGCAAAAATGAACAAGAACTTCTATTTTCTGCGAACAAAAATTGATAATGAATTAATGTATGAGAAAAAAAATTACACCTGCAACCTTCAATAAGGAGATACTTATGGATAAAATGTGGAAACACATTCTGAAACAGTTGGAGCAGGCTAAAGTGACTGATGCTCAAGTCTTCGTAGTCTCCACCTTTGATAGGTCTGAGTATGACTTCCCTGCCCTGAAACTGCCCTCCTGAGGGAACTGCCCACTCACAGGAACCACATCTGCATGCAATTACTGTCCAGCACTGTGGAAGTTGCCATTGATCAGAAGAGAGAGTCCCTGAAGTGGGAGCTCTTGCTGGAGGCCCTCAAGGCTGAAGCATGGCCACCATCCCTTTCACAGGCTTCATTGGCCATAGTGATATAAAGAAGCTAGAGGAGACCTTAGCCCTGTACACGTCTTACTTTGGGCTGGATGAGGAATCACTAGAAGTGGCCAAGGATGTGCGCATGCCTGTAGAGGACCTCAGGGCAAGTCTGCAGTCTCCCCACTTGCTGTCAGCTGAGAACGATGAATCTTTGAGGGGGAAAGTTAAGCACTATATTGAGAAGGTTCTTTCAGTTACTGGAGGACCCATTGCCCCTGGCCTTTATGTTACAAAGACCTTTTATTTGCAATATTATTTCTTTGACACTGTGGCAAGTAATGCAAAAGCTCTCCTTAAGACTCTGTGGGCTCAGATTTGGGCTACAGAAGGTAGGGAAAGTCAGGCAGCCACGCCTGGCTGCAAAGCTCTCACGTAGATCCCTTTGTGGAAAAGAATATACCAGAAACTGGCATTTTGTGTTCGGAGAAGAGAGCATTCAGTGGGTGCCAGCTCCTTCAAACTCAGGACTTCTCTCTGTGACAATTTAACTGTTAAAAATTGCTGGACCCACAAGACTTCAAAAAAGTGTTTTGAATAAATGTGTACATAGCATGTTTTTATTGTTCCTGATATTCTGCTACTAACGTATACATTCTGACCATTAATAGGACAATTAATGTTGACTGTCATCTCTTTTAGGTTACCCAGTAAAAGCAGCCTTAGAAATGAAATTCAGTTATCTTTGGGAAGCACATGATTCTGGGTACAGGGGCAAGGATAAATAAGGTCACAGTGCAACTAAAATAAATGCTTAATTAACTCTAAAGCATGTGAAGGTGCACACTCATTCTGAAAACTAGTATAGTAGGGAGTGATTCAGCATTTCTACTGCTTTTTATGTGGAAATATCGAGCTTGTCTTTCCTGTAAAAACTGCACAGTAACTGAACTATTGATAGGAACTTTCCCTGGCATCAGTATTGCTCCAGTAAATGCAGAACAATGCTGCAATTAGAATGCTAGCATTTTCCAAAGCTTACAGAAGAAAACAACCATGGCAAAGTTGAGAAACTGTAAGTTTTTGGATGTTAATTGTACTTCAGTAAAACTGGGGCGGCAAGGCACGTTGGCACACACCTGTAGTCTAATCATTCTGTGAGGCTGAAGTAGGAGAAGAGAAAGTTTGAGCCCTGCCCAGGCAACTTAGTAACTTTAGCAAACCCTGGCTCAGAGTAAAACAAAATTTCCACAGTCCTAGGGACTTAGTCCAGTACAAAGGCAGTGAATTCTGTCCTCTCCGCAGAAGAAAAAAACTTAAAGAAAAATAATGAATCTAGGCAATAAGCATCCCTGACTGCTAAGAAACAGAACCATGAGCGGGTATTATGTACCTCCTAGTGGAGCTACAAAAACTTCAACAAGAACTTTTCTTGCTCAAACTCCAGAAACGTGCCAAAAAGGGATCAGGAAGTACTGAGAACACATGGCCATGTGAAATGATGCTCTGAGGACAAAATAATCAAAAAGAAGGACTACAAGAAATTCTAAAACAGATTTTCTTCAGTAATTGTAAAGGGACAAAAGAACTGAGGCAGTAGGGGACTCACAGCTTGAAGGAAAACTTAGAGAATGTGAAAGTCATGTATGTAGAACCTGAGTCAAATATTAAAAATTCTGGTAAGACACACATGGGAACATAAACATGGGGTACTTTCTCATGCTAAGGAGTGACTATTAATTTTTAGGCATGGTAACTGCACTGTTCAGAAACTTAGAAGAAGTGTCCTTATTTTGATATTTGCTAAACTATGTAAAACTGATATAAACACAGAATTTTCTTTAGAAATCCTGGTGGAGAGTTACCTCAGGTAAAACAAATCCACAATGTGTTGATAATTATTAAGCTGAGATATACAGCTATAGTTATATTGTCTTCTACATACGTTATAAACTTTCCACTAACAGGTTAGATATAAGAATTTCTAAGACTCAGAGAGCAGAATTTTAAATGCCAGCAGTGACACCACTGGGAAAGCCAGTTTAGCCTCCGTTATATGAGAGTCCTGCGCTGGGTGCATCTGTGTGTTTGTTGTACTTTGGACACAATTCCCCGGAATGCCAGCTGCAGGGAGAGCGGGGCCCTGCCGTCTGGTGAATGTCATGTCCCTCACAGCGTGGCCTTCCTCCTCGCTGCTTTGCTCCCTGCAGTAGCGGGCAGTACAGCTCACACTGTGCACTCAATGCTGAGGGAGCTGCTCAGCTCACTCACACTGACCCCAAGTAGCCATGCTGCAAATATCTCATTTCCGAAATCCTCCCTCCCCTCCTTCCCTGTGAGTTTTGCCCATGCTCCCTTCTGATCGTAGGCCTGTGGGCATCAGCACAGGGAGGGACCCCTCAAGGATTTGAGTCCTCTCAGGCCAGGATGAGGGTGAGAAGCCAAAGTAGCCTCCAGACCACGTCCTTGTGTAAAGACCCTGGATTAAAACTGCGTGGAGCTGTGAGTTGTCCCCACCCAGGTGCAGTCTCTGTTCCATGTCAGAGCAGCACTGGGCACTGTCACAGTGTCCTAGTGGGCTCTGCGGGAGCCGCCCTTGTCACCACCCAGGGGTGGGTCTTGCTTTCCAGCTGTCCTGCCTCACTGCCCCAGCTCGCTTCCCCAGCTGCCTTGGCAGCCATGGGGCTGCTTCCCTACCTCAAGAGGGTGCCTTCCGAGGGGTTCTTAATGTAGTTTTCTAGTTTTGTCAGTACAAGTTCGCAGAACACAATGAAGTACATTCAGCTTGGAGCGTGTACACGACGGGTGCGGGTACATGTACACGATGCACCTGAAATCTTTTTACTTCATTGGCTTTGAAGAGACCTGTTTCATACATGCTCAGCCCACATCACACAGCCTAAGGACACATGGGAAGAGTTTTCAGGGTTCTACCCTCCTACTGCAATGGACCAGGCTCTGCTGACCACTGTGCTGAGGTCAGGGCTGAGCCCTGGAGGCCGCAGCAGGGCAGGCTGGACCAGGGCTTCCACTCCCGGAGGCCTGAGCACAGCTCTGGAAGGCTCGTGTTATCATCTGGGGTTCATGAGTGTTGTTTCTTTGAAAACATAATCATCTCGTATCTTAACTGAAGGGTGAAATCAAATGTTACTTTTGGTTTCGGTGAAGCAACACAGGGCAGAAGGGCAGCCTGCTGTGTGAGAAAAGAGGGAAGGGCCCGAACCCAGGAGGGGATCAACACCTTTCACACCTAAACAGGAATAAAGAGATCAGGGGAGGCCTGGGCACAGCGCTGGTGGTTTGACCCGCCCGGGCCAGGGGCTGGGAGCGCTGGTGGCTTGGGGTCGCAGAGCACAAGGGGGGGCGGGGGGATGCCCCACCGGTGGCCAGGGGCAGGGAGTGTCAGTGACTCGCCCTGCTGAGGGCCGGGAGCTCAGAGTGCGGGTGGCTCACCCCGCCAGGGCCAGGGGCTGGGAGCGCCGGTGGCTTGGGGGCGTGGAGCACCCGGGGCACACCCCGCCGGGGGCCAGGGGGGCAGAGTGTCGGTGGCTCTCCCCGGGGGGGATGGGGGCTGGGAGCGCTGGGGGTTCAGGGGGAAAGAGCGCCGGGGGCATGCCCCATTGGGAGCCAGGGGTGTGGAGCAGTGGCTCACCCCACTGGGGGCCAGGGGCGCAGAGCACCAGGGGCTAGCCCCACCGGGGTTCCGGGGGGCACATTGGGCTCTCATGGCCCCCTCCTGGGGCTAATTTGAGCTCGTGGTCTCATCCTCGTGGACTCCCGGACTCCACCTCTACATCACTCTGCCAGAGGCCCAGTCTAGGTCCCCAGGGCTCTCATGCAAGCCGAAGGGAGGGCCCTCCCCCATGTCCCCCTGCATGCCTCCTATGACACTGTCTTGTTTACTTTTTTTCTCCTTGCTGAGACAAAGTACCCAACACCCTAAATGAAGGAAGGAAAGGTTTATTTAGCTTACAATTTGTGTAGGTCTCAGTCCATACTTGGCTGGCTCAGAGGCAGAGTGGCATGTGGCAGAGGGCAAACTGTTCAGGGCAGCAGAGCACAGCAAAAACCACAAGAGCAAAAGAGAGGAATGGCTGCAAGCAGCCTCTTCTCTTGCCTTCTATTGTAAACAGCCTACCCCCACCCAGGGGGCATGTAGCACTCACAGAATCTCCATGCCTTCCTCTTCCACAGGCTCAGGATGAATACAAATAGGCACTCCAGCTCCCTTCTGAATTACATAGTTAACCTTTTAAACTTCCCAAATTAACACAATAAACAACATCCCAGAAGGGTAAGGGCATGTCCTTTTTACCCCAAGATTTATAATTGCTAACTTAGCAAACCTCTAGACTCCCCAAGTTGACACAATGTATCAACCATAACAGACACTTTGGAGACTATCCCCACCCAGCTAAAGAGGCAGGTCTACACCCTAGTTGCATGTCTTTGCCTTATTCTACCTCTCGATTTTGTTGGGCATTGTGTGCACTTACGATGGGGGGCACAAGTGGTGTGAGGTCTCCTTCACTTGTGCTCACTGTGGTAGTCGATGGCATGTACTGAGTTTAGTTATTAGTTCTCTGAAAGAATTGGAGGATCTTCTTGGGTCTGCTGTGTAGAGTATGTTGTTTTCTCTCAGGTTCTAGGACTGCTGCTTTTTGTGTAGTTTGACGCTATGGGTTCATACCTTTTTCATAATGCAAGCCGTATGGAGTCTCTCTTGTTGCTCATATTAGTAGTTTAGGGTGAGTCCTGAAACCTGTTGACTCAGCCTGTTGTCAGGATCACATGGTGAATATTCGGGCCACCAAAACTCATGGTGCTCAGAGAGGGAGTTCAGGGTGAGAGTGGAAGCCTGGGAATTCAGCTCATGCTTTCTGTTTGGTTTTGGAGTGAGAAGGCTGTGGGGCCGTGTAGTCCATCTCCATCCACAGCTCACTCTTTCTGTTGTGCTCCAGCTCCCGTATGTTTTTTGCCTGGAACCCTGGGAGTTACTGTGGTCCTGGGGTCACTTCCATTGCTTTCTGCTACTCTTTGCTGGTATTTTGCTCATCCTGTCATTTTAAATGTGCCTTTGAGTCACTTAGCTACTGTGACAGCCTCCCAGGAGCCATGCTCCACATGTGTAAGCCGTTGCAAACTCACAGGAATGTCACTGTCGTCATGCATCTGTCATGCTACTTCCACCATCTTCCACCTCTGGGGCCCAGTGAAAAGGGCTGCCTTGTCCTAATGGGGACAGGGAAGGGACTTCTGGACTTAAATCCCAAACCCGAACTCTGACTGTTCCAGGCATGGGAGCTCCAGGTGTGCGTGCAGGAACCTCTGTCGGCAAATGACTCCACATCACCCCCACATCAGCAAACTGTGAGATCTGAGGGGCACATGGCTTCCCACCAGGCTGACAGGGCTTCTTTCCACAGCAGTCTAAGGAGAGGGCCATTCCTCTTTCAGTGCCGTGGTTGAGTCAGGCTTGTAAACCAATCACAAAGTGGAGCACACCTTTCTTTCCTCATTGAAAGTGTTAAAGACTGTATTTCCCTCACTCAGAAAACATTAAAAAAACTGCCAGTTTATTTGATAAAGCCTATGGAAGGAGCTTATTTCAGAGTAAAACCCACATTCATTTGCAGCGTAGGATGACTGGACGTGCCCTGTGGCTGGTGCTGCCCCACAAGGCCCTGTCTGTGCCCAGCTAGGACCCTGCACCTCCATGGTGTGCACACAGTGAGGGCTCTCTCGGAGCAGGGCCAGGCGTCCATGCTGCCCCGTGCTGTCCTCTTGTGGGGGCCTCCCTTTCTCCACATCCTCTGTGGCTCCTAGTTTTCCCCTTGGCTCCTCCAAGATCACAGAGCTCTTCTTCTTGCCTCTTTGCCCTGTTGGTTCCCAGGTCTAGCAGAGGCTGCGCTGTGCCACAGGATCTCACTGTGCTGCCAGCTCCCGGGACCCGGTGGATGCTTCCTGCACGGATTCCCCGGGGAGTGCAGTGCTCTGCCAGCTTCTTGTTTTTCCTCTTCTGTTTCTCCCCTTCTCTTTCCACTCCCTGCCTTACTTTGTCACTCAATAAGTGCATTTTGACTCCATTTTTCAGTTGTTGGCTTGCTAGCTCTGTTTCCGGATTTTAATGACTCTGGGGTGTGCAATGTGCTCCTTTCAGGTAACGCAGCACACCAGGCCATCAAACAATGCCGCAAAGCTGTGCTGTGGGATCTTAGATTCAGGATGGGCAGCAGCTCCGAGAAGAACCATCCACTAAATGCAGGGTGGCGGTTTTGGGGAAGCTGACTCTGGAGAGGGGAAGGGACAGGAGACTGGCGTGGACCTCAGGACCAGAGATTTAACGGATCTTGACCCGCGCTGAGCTCCCACAGAGGCCCTGGTCACCAACGCTCTGCAGCTGTCAGGCTGAGGAAAGTGTCACAAGCTGGGAGGACCAGATGCTGGCACCCAGGGAGGCGGCTGTGAAGCTCTGTGCTCCCCCCACACCCTGCTCGAGCCCTCTCCAGTCCCAGCACAGGGGGGCGCGGCAGCCTCCTGCTCTCTGGGAGTTCCTGCAGGGAATGGTTGGATGTGAGTCTCTGGCTGATTTTCCTCTTCTGACCTAGAGTCTCAGGAGTGGCCAGGCGCCCACACTGAGTCATGGGATACATTCCAGATCCTGGAACCCTCAGGCTTTCTGAAACACTGTGCCCAGACCAACACCTTGGCCCGCAGTTGGGTTTGTTCTGCCTCCCTGCCACAGTCTGGTCTGTGAGAGCTCACAGGGAGGCCAAGAATGGCCATGAGTGGTGTCAGCTCGAGCTCTGTAAGTCCTGGTTCAGAGCCTGCTTGGTCTGAAGCTGGAGTCTGGTTGGAGCAACCTCTCCTGTCTCCGGGAAAGCCCTGTCCTGGCCCCTGTGCCCTCTCCACACCACAGAAACCATGCCCACAGGGCCTCACACTTTCACTGCCCAGCACTGGCTCCACTTCTGGGAAGAGAAGCTTCCAGGCTGCAGTTTCGCTTTCCTGTTCCTGGAATATCCGTGCCCTGCACTTTGGGCTCCTCCCTTCCTTGCTGTTGACCACATGCCTGCATGAGGAGGGCAGAAGCCAGAGAAGATTTAAGTCCTCAGAGCTCCTCAGATGCTTTTCAGCCATTCATGGTGAAGGTCAAAAAATTTCCCTCTGTACTGGCCCCCCGAGCCCTGACCTACACTGCCCAGGAGGACAGGTGTGGGCAGAAGGCGTTTCCTGTGCCTGGGCTTCATGCACCCAGCCCATTCAGCTCTTCTAGCAGAACCTTGGGAGCTCAACTCTGACACCAGGAATCTGTTCTTTCTAAGAAACTGGTGAGTGAGAAAACATTTTTGATTTAATAGACAATTACAGAATTAATATTAAGGTAATTAGTATTTTAGAATTAATAGATCACTGGGTGAGAGGGTGGAAAAAACTAGATGCTGGATATGGGGTGTGAAGGACTTACTAGCTGAGGAGGGATGGGGCATGGAGAGCTATGCACTGCCCAGACAGTGTAAGCACTGGGACACGTTCAGAGGTCAGTCACAAGTAAAATTTCCCCCTTACAATGCTGAAGGATCCTGTGAAAGACAGCAGGGTCAATGGGTGGGGTCTGTCATGAAAATTTCTGACATCACACATCCCCGACCTCACATCTCAGCAGTCAAGCAGAACACAGGGCTGTCATTGAACCAGGTGTACCCTGTTCTGAGGGCACCTCTCCCCACCAAATGCTGGCTTTGGCCTTTCCTCTTGCCAAAGAGCCCTACCCTTGGAGGGGGACTCACCTTAGATCTCAGCCCTGATCTTCATTTGCTAAGGAGTAGGTGGCAGTTATCTCAGAACCTGTCAACCTGAAGGATTGACATTCAGTCCTGCCTTTGAATGTGGGAACCATTAGAATGCCTTGCATAGCCACTAGGAGGGGATAAAGAGTTATGTGTTGATAGTCACCTGAGGCGCTTAGTAGACCCTGCTTCCACTCCCTCCTCTCTCTCCTGCTCACACTCTGTGGGTGCACTCTGAATGGCTCTAGGACGAGGACACAGGCGTCTGGGAAAGTGCTCTGCCCTGGGCTACCACAGCTTCATTGTTGAGAAGAAAGTGATATTTAACAGACATCCACTGAGGTGGTGTATGGGACTGAGCAGCAGGCCTAGGCTCTGCGGCTGCAGTGGCTCAGGACCCAGAGTCGGCTGTCTGCACCCATGCCTTCCCTTGTCTGTCACTCGGTCCCCACTCTCCTTGTCTGCTCGGGTCCTCAGCAGCAGTCTCAGAAGACATCTCCAGGCCTTCTGCTGTGTCCCCACCTGAGGTCCCTGCAAGTGCACATGACGATACACCGAGGCCGAGGCCTCACAAGTGGGGTCCTCGCTGAGGCCCTGGCTGCAGATGGCTCTGGAACTCTCTGGCTCTCTGACATTGTTGAAAAGCCTCGGTCTAGAGTCTGCTCTGAGGTTTAAGGCAAACTTCACTGGAAGACTGTATCAATATAAAAAAGAAAGAAAAACACATGCAGCGGACACAGGCACAAAGCAAACACTCCCTTCCCGAGGGGTAGAGATGGGAGAACAGAAAGGTATGGAACAAAAGCAAGACTGAGGCCCAGCAGAGCAAACATTATACCCCGTAGCTCCATGGCCAGCACCCTGGGCCAGCTGTGGTGAGATGTGGACTCTGAAAGCTTCAGTGGCCCTGCCCCTTGGCACTGCCAGGGGTGGAGCCCTCGTGGCTTCTCTCTTTCCCTGGCTTTGTTCACCCTTGCAGCTTCCCTCAGACATCGAATGCTCCTGAATTCCCAAATTGCCTGAGGTCTCCCCTGGACTTTCACCTTAACTCTCACAGCTCCCTGCACTGCCCTCCCTACACTGTATGGCCTCATGGGCCTTTTCCTGAAATTTGTGTGTAAGCCATTGTGACCCCATAATGCTGACATTTTTTTTTTTTTGCTTTTTACATTTAAATTATTTAATTATATATTAGTTCCACTTAGGTCTGTACATTGTCCTGATGAGAGCCTATGCTTGCTGACAGAAAGATATAAAATATAGAAGCAGAACTATCCTGGAGGTCAGCTACAAGAGGCTCATAGAGGGCCGGGCACACAGCTCAGAGGCACAGGGCCTGCCTGGCAAGAGCAACATCCTGGTTCAATTCCCGGTACAAAACAAACAAACAAAGCAGTTTATAGAGTAATGTATTTTTATATATTTTTTGCAGCTCCCTAATCAATATTATAACATCTGAACTATAAAAGCCTCAATTGCTGGACTGACAACTAGAATTTTAAATAACACTTGTGCACAAAGTTATGACCCTCAAGTTGGAAAACCTCTTAAAATGCTTTGACATCTAAATAATCATAAACTCTTTTACACCTTTTCAGGATTATGACAATGATCCTGAACTCAAGCCAACATTTGTAATCACTTTCATTAATCAAAAAGGCATGTTCTTTCATATGACCCATAAGTGCCATTACAACACAAAAATATGTAGTCCAAGCTATTCTGGAGGCTGAGGCAGGATCACAGAGACCAGAAATTCAAGGCCAGCCTGGGCAACAGTGAGACCTATGTCAATAGCAAACAAAACCAGGAAGGTGCACAAACTGTGACACACACAGGCCTGAGGCTTCAAGTGCTGTCCTGAATTGATGAAGGGAGTTGGGAGTAGTCCAAACAGATAAGGAAGCAGTCAGGATGGTTACATTTTAGCAGGAACAGATGTGCTGCTCCTCGCTCAAAATATTGTCTCCAGATACCTACAAAGAACACATTTTATATTCACTTTGGAAACTGTCTGGGTTTTGTAGTATAGTGTTTTTTCTTATATGAAGGGGTTTTTTGGTATGTTTCTGAAGCTTTTTTTAGTGTATTCTTAATGTTTGTCCTATGAAAAGCCAACCTGAGCATTTTTCTGGCCTGCAATAGATGCATAAACCCCTCCAAATTTAGCCATGCAGAACAGGCACAGAATGAGTGTAGTTAGGCCACCAGGAGTCTCACTGATACAGACATGGCAGCTAAAAACGTGGACATCACTGGAAAATGTTTAGCTGTGTGCCACAAACCTAGGAAGACTAAATCTTCCAAAGCCTTAAATACTGAGGCAAATTTCTTCATCTGCATTCTCATTTGGTCTATTTTGATTACAATGAAGACTTGATGAATTCTTACTGAAAAGATCTGCCACATTTAGTAAACTAGAATTACTTCTTTTGGGTAATTCTTTGATGTTGAATGAGCATTGCGTTGACTGAATTTCTTCTCCCACACGCGTTAAACTCATAGGCTTTCTGCATGACATGAACCTGGTACTGAGGCAACGTAGTTCCTTTAACTGATTGCTTTTTTACATATTGGGAATTTATTCTGGTACATATTTCCCAATGATGAATAAGGGATGAACATAGTGTGAATTTATCACATTCAATATATTCATAGTTTTTCTCACTGGTATGGATTGCGGGAGCCAATTAAGAGTTTAACACTAAAAGCTTTCCAACATCTATCATATTCAGAGGGCCTCTCTCATGACTTCTGACTTTGAATATAATCTGAGCTATGACTGGAACTTTCCCACATTCAGTACAGACATGACTTCAGCAGGCTGCGAACCCTCAGATGTTGAATGAGAACTGAACTTGACTAAACATCTTCTCATGTTCACTGCCCTCATAAGGTTTCTCTGGTGTGAAATGTTTGATGCTGAGCAAGACACGCTCTCTAACTGAAGATCTTTCCCCATGCATCACAGTCAAAGACTTTTTCTCTGGTGAGAACTTCTTGTTGCAGGATAAGATCTGAACTATGCTTGAAACTTTCCCCCTCATCACTGCATTCAGTGATTTTTCCTTCCTACACATTTTGTGATGCTGAATGAGGCCTGAGGTGTGACTGAAAGCCTTTCTAAACTCTTTAATTCATGTAGTTTCTCTCCTGTATGAATTCATTGATGATGAATGAGATGCAAATTGAACCTGAAGTATTTTCCACATTCATTACACGTATAGGGTTTTTCTCTGAAATGAATTAATGAATTTCTTGATGTTTAACATAGGCCAAACCACATTCATCATATTTTCAGGATTTCTCTTGATGGTGGACCTTCTGATATTCAACTAGATGTGGAGTATGACAGAAGCCACCACCGCGTGCAGTACACGTGAGGGCCGCTCTCTGTGAATTCTCTGGTGTTGAGTAAGGTGTACACTATGACTGAAGATGCTCACAGTTGTTACACTTGTAAGATTTGGCTTGGTGTGAATCTTCTGATGCTGAATTACTTCTGAACTCTGACTACATGATTTATCAGACTTTTCACGGGATTTATCCTTCACATTTATAAGGTTTTCACTAGTGTGTGTTCTTTTATGTTGACTAAGACTTGAGCTCGGACTGAAAGATTTTTCACATTCTTTCCATTTGTAGGGTTTCTCTCTGGTCTGGATTCCCTGATGTCTAGTAAGGGATGAGCTCTAGTGAAAGATTTTTATAGGATTTCTCAGTGGTAGAAGTGCTCTCCCACTTACTAAGGTGGGAGAGATCCATCAGGGTTTCTTTGTATTCACTATGCTGAAAATTCTGTTGCAGATTTATGTGTTCATGTTTATCAACAGCTGAGTTCTGGAAGTTCATGTACTTATTGTAATCAGTATTCTGTGTTCTAAGGATTCTGATCTATGTCACGAGTGGAATCCAGACTGAAGATTTTTTAGATTTATTACATTCACTGTTCTCACTGATGAAGGTTTTCTTGAGGATTGTTATTAGTCTAAGCTCTCTTTCCAAGAAGAAAAATCTCCTTAGGATTTCCTGAAGCCTTTCTAATCTGTCCTCACACTTCCATATTTCTCTAGTCTCAGGAACTTGGGCAATGTCCTGTTTGAGGCTTCCTACTCTCTTTGTATGCACGTACTTCTTCCAAACTTTTCTGCTTTGGAATCAACAGCTTGTTCTCTTCTCTGGTTTCTCCATCTGGGCAGTCACTTCTTAAGTCTTCTGTATTCTTAGTTTCCAGATCAAAGACCTGTAGATCTTGTTCTAGCTCAGAGAACTCACCAGGCTTGGAAACTGGAAATCCTGGTACCTGGCTGTCAGGAGTGCAGTGGTCTGGGCTCCTGGGCTTCCCTTGTGGGGAAGAGCAGGCCCAGTGAGTCTATGCTCCATGTGTGTGTCCTGCAGGAACTGTAGACTGGGTCTCCAAAGACTGAAACTGGACCCATGGTGATCCTGAGACTTCTTGGGCTGACAGTGCCTCCATCCCTGTTCTGGAGAACAATGACCATCACCAAGCAGAGAGGTGGGCCTAGCCACCACCCAGGCACCCATAAGACTTACTTTCTATGTGCCCATAAAACGAGCACCATCTCAATGTTGCCAAGGTCTGTCCACAGCTGGAGCAGAGCCAGTCCCTTTTGTATCAGCTGGGAAATCCATCTGCATTCATTTTGCTGCCAACATTCTGCTCCGGGGCTCTCTTTTCAAAGCAAAATCTTTCACTTTTCCACCCTTGAGTCCGTGAAGGGTGGGATCTTTCACATTTCTCCCATGGCCTCAAGGCATTCTTTAAATTGTCCAGATCTAAAATACAGTGGAAACGCAGTTTTAGATCTTTTGATTGAAGAGAGTTTGATTTGCAAATGGAAGCATAATTTTGCTTTTGCTTGCAAACTCTGCATCAGGTGACAAACACCACTGAGGCCATCTTTCCTGAAAGAACAGAAATCTGGTCATCTTCACTGAACCTAGTTTAATAGTGAAATGAATTAAGTTCTTTAACTGAGGTACCACTGTACTTGGATTCTTTTTAATGTCAATCTTTTTAGCAAACAAACGCTCCTCCACTCCATCTTTGCAGCAGCACCCAACTTTACTGGAGCTTCTTTTCTGGTCGAGCTCTTAACATTTAAAATCATTCTTCTGGGCCTTTTGCTCTTGATTCTCAGAGTTGGCTAAATCACCCGATAGTACGATGCCACCACCTCAATCTTAGTAAGCCTTGAAATTTCCTCCCACAGATGAATTGGTCCACCACCTTTAATCTCACTCTCCTGCAAAGTCACAGGACAGGAGAAAAATGTAGACAATTTTTTGTCCCAGCATAACACACAAGGCTTGGACTACAAGCCAATGGCAGCTTTGTTCTGCACTGAAAACCCTGGCATCATCTTTTCCACTGGATTTTTTATCAATATTCCAGCCATCTGCACTCTAACCAGAATCTCCCTTCAAGCTTGGTTTACAGCATTCTAGGGCCGTTTCTCCAGCCAGCATCTCCAGACCTTTCCAAACTTCTCTCACAGGCAAATTCCAAAGGCTTCTATAGCACATGATCAGGTAATGTCACAGCAACCACTGTACTTCTCTGCTACCCAAATCTTGGTTAGTCACTCGTTCAGCACTGAGACATGGTACGTGACACGCACAACTCAAAGGAGGAAAGGCTTATTTTCACTCACAGTTTGTAGAGCTTTAGTCCATAGTCTTCTGGCTCCAAGTCAGGGTGGCAGGGCAGAGAGGAATGGCAGAGGAGAAAGAGCTCATGGCACAGCGGCCTGTGCTCCCAGTACCCACCTCCTCTGCCCAGCCCTTCAGTCCCACAGTCACAGCTAGCTGTAAACTCACCTGTGGACTAATCCTCTGATGAGTACAGGTCCCTCACAACCCAGTCACCTCCCAAATCACCACCCATGGTCACATGAAGCTTTGGGGGAAAGTCCAGACATAAGCAAATGAGCGTTTTCACTGCACGGGAAACCCTCTCTGCTGTGCATTCTCACTCCAGCACACCCAGCCGCTGTGGGTGTTTCCACTTTCTCCGTTATTGTGCCTCTTCCACAGCTTCCTATCGCTGGGATCATTCAGCACG
>PVLD010031864.1:0-15278 GCA_004027595.1 Dinomys branickii
TGTGTGTGTGTGTGTGTGTGTGTGTGTGTGTGTGGATGTGTATGCGTGTCTGTATGTGTGTGTGTATGTGTATGCATGTGTGTGTGTGTACATGCTCTGTGGGGCTGCGCTGCTTTAGCTTTGGTGACTGTGTGTATGGAGCACAATCTGTATGAGAAACTCTGCCATGATGGCTGCCAGGTCCCAGTGCCATGACAGGGCCGTTACACTGCTGAGGCTGGCAAGAGTGCCTGGCACAGAGGAAGTGAGCAATACCCAGAGCCATGAGAGCCACAGTTCTTTTCCTGTCTCTGGCTCAGAGTGCAGCACGGCAGATTGGGGGAAGCTTTTGGAGCACCAGGGAATGCTTTTGCTGCCTGCTACATTTACAATTAACTTAGAGCTTCTTACCAGAGGAGTAAAACAAGCCACCGAAATGCTGGAGGTTTTAACGATCGCTGTTCACTCCCTCTGCCTTCTTTTCCTTACTGCATTTCCTACCCGGTACCTTCGTTAATGGGTACAAACTTGGGGACTGCAGGGCACAGAGGCGGTGCCCCTTCAGCAAAAGATGTGTCCATGTCTGAGTACTTGGGCTTGTGTTACCCTGTCTGGCAGAAAGATCTTTGCAGAAGTCTTCAAGTTTGCAAAGCTGAAGGGGCCTGAGAGATGGCAGGAGCAGGGCGTGAGGAGGAGCAGAGGAATTAGCATGTGCTATGTACACATACCAACTCTCCACCACTCACGCAATTGTCATGTACTGCAATCACACACCAATAAAAAGAGGGAAAGTGGTATGAAATGGAGGCTGAGGTTTTGGTGATAGGGCTTCCAGCCCAGCAGCGCTGGGGCAGCCGCTAGAAGCTGAAGGTGAGGAGGACAGAGTCACCGGTAGCAGGGAGTGTGGCTCTGCCGGATTTCAGGCTTTCAGACTCCAAAACTGTGAGAAAATAAAGTCTGGTTGTCTGACGTCACCAAATCTGTGCTAGTTTATCGTGATGGGCCTAGGAGATGGATACAGTAACCAAGGACAGTAACTGTTCACTTGCACCTTGAAAGCATGGGCTCAAGATCCAGGCAGAACACACAGCCATGAGGAAAAGCTGCCTTCCAAATGGAGTTTTTCTGGTTTCACAGATGCCCCTCAGTTGGTGTGGGCGGCAGCATCTCAGTCACCAGCGTCATCTCACAGAGAGGGCATCGCTGTCCAAGACCATCCCGGCTACGGCTACTTAGAGAGAAATGCCATTCATTCACTGCCATTCCTAGAATTGTCTTGGACAGCACAGTCCCCAGGGTTTTTCCAGCTAAACCTTAATTCGCTCAAGCTGAGTTCTCCCCACTTTCCTCAGGAGGGTGTGCTCCCTCAGTCCTCAACGTTTAGTGGGCAGAGACAAGGGACAGGATATTGCAGAAAACAGGGCCTCCACACTGTGTAATTCTACACCACCGCACTACTGGGGGCTCACTGATTTCTTATCCTCAGAAAGAGAGGAAAAGGCAAGCAAATGAAAAAGCACAGTGTTCCTCCTCGCTTCTCTCTCTAGACTGGGGTCTCCCTTGGGACAGTCATCAGATTTTGGTTCTCTTAACTCTCAGCACCAAGCCAGGTACCTGGGACCTAGTTCTGGAACAGAAAATCTAGGTACTGCCTCTGTGCCATATTTTTACAACAGACAGTATGTCCCTCATGCCCTTGCTTTCAAGCCTGGCTGTAGAAGAGAATTACTAGAGAATTTAAAGCAAACAAACAAATCAACAAAGGAAAAGGCTATGCTCTGTGCCCATTAAATCATTATCTTTAGGGTTGGGCCAGGACATAGGTGTTTGCAAACAGCCTCTCTGGTGATTGTCAAGGGCAGTTGGGGTTGACAGCTCCTGCACTAAGGGCTCCTGGTTGCTCTTGCCTTTGTGTTCTGGGAAATTTCTTTCAGAACAGTTTGATAATCAGGTTAAATCTTTGATGAAATTAGGAATGACGCCAAGACTTCTCTAATCTGAATTGGTTTCCACTGGGAGATGTTATGCTTCCTCCATGCTGTGCTTACGTTTTTTGCCAAATACTCTGATAATTGGCTAAATGTAGCCCTCATGTTCTGCACGCTGGCTTTGTATCTCCAAATGCACTTTTCAGAGGCTCTGGCAAGAGCAGCCTTCTCAACAGGCATCCTGTGAGGGGTTTGAGAACCCTAAGCTAAGGGACAATTTAGGACTGATGCTATGCTGGAGAGAAGAAGATGAGAGCAAGGCTGGTCCGCTCTGCTCAGCTTTTAGCGTTAGATTATTCGTTGGTTAAGGAATTTTAAAGCTGAAACAATGCTCTATTATGGCTTTAAAGATGTCAACAAAATCTGAGGTAAGTAGTCCAAAAGTAGCACTAGGATTTTAAGCAACTCATGGAGAAAACAGTAGGTACTACAATTTAATGATACTGAAACTCAAGTGAACAGATAACAATTTGTGATGTTGCAGAATATAAGAGAACCACAGCCTGGGTCCTTATCTTGGTAATTACTATCCACACTTGTTTATGTGTAGCACAAAAGGTTCAGGTATCAAAAAAGAATATTTAAACTTGGAGAGAAAAAGCTAAGCTCTTTAAGAAGCCGACCCTGCCTTTTAAGCTGAAATTATTTCTTAAGACTTCCTTAGACATGATGCTCAATATTTCACATTGGAGTTCAGAGTTCTGTTAACTATGTTCTTTCTTATGATAACAAGGTACAGGAAATGCTTCATAAATGCTAATATTTTATCCAAAAGTCAGATTAAAAAATACACTACAGCTTTAACAATTGTGCAGTTGTTGCTTTGAAGTGGGCATTTCAGAACTCTCAGCTGCAGCATATGCCTGGTTGCTGGGCACACGGCAAAATTGCCATAGCAACACAATCACTAGTGTTGCTCTGAAATGCCCTGTTTGAGTAGCAAGTCATCTAGATGAAGAATGTCCTTGGACACCTGCTTCTTATTGTAGCCTTTGTGCGGGCCTCGGGGTGGGCAGGACTTGGTTTTCGCTTTTTCTGAATTTGAGGAAACGCACACAAACACACACATATGCGTGCACTTACATATCTACTTACATGCGTGTTCTTGACTGAATTATTGTTAATCAGTGCTTTCATCTTACTGTGAGAAAAAAGAGGAGTGAGCTCCCACACACACCCTTGGCCTGAGCGTTAATTGGAAGGGGAGGATTCTTTTGTGCTCAGCACATTCAAACTATCACTGTACATAATTTTACAGTTTGTTTCCCCTAATAAAACACAACTATCTAAGATTTCATTGAAAGGTTTAAAATTTTCTTGCCTGGGGCTGGGGATATAGCTCAGTGGAATAAGCGCTTGCCTAGCAAGCGCAGGGTCCTGAGTTCGAGCCCCAGTACCGCAAAAAAAAAAAAATTTTTCTTGCCTTTCTTTCACAATCACATTCTAGGTCACACCTAATCAATACATGCTATTACAATTTTCAGTGTAGTAAGGGTGTTTTGGCACATGTATAAGGTCTTTAATACAGATATTAGCAAATACTAGAATTACCAAAAACTAAAAAAAAAAATAATTATTTAGTAACACAATACATTGGAACCAAAAAAATCCAAGTGTATAACCCAAAATATTTCAAGAATTCAGTTGTTTGTAAGTTAGGACAAGAATGGAAATTTACAAACCAAGCTTATAAACAGAGGTTAGCTGGATGTGGGGTTGTTGCAAGTTCGAGACCAGCCTGGGCTACAAAGTGAGCTCAAGGCCGGCCTGAGCTGCACAGCGCGACCCTGTCTCAAAAAGGCCAAAAAGGAAAGATAGAAAGCAGCAGCTTAGCCTAAATCCACCAGCAATCAAAATACCCCTTTCATGATAGAAAGGAAATAAAAATAGCAACTAAAATCTGAGCTCCAGACCTTTGACCTCACTATTTTTATAACTGTGGTTGAGATGATCTGGGCCATGTTGCCCCCATGTAAAGACTTACAGTCAGTGTGAAATAACGGTGAATCAAAGGTGAACACTAACAAAGAGGAAGCAAATGCGTATCATTCAGGACAACTGATATTCTGCCAGGACTCTGGGGCAACCGCTCTTGGGAAGCATCAGACTGGCTTTGTGTGTTACATGGGTCCTTAGCAATTTTCTATTTTTACTTACTCGTCCTGAGGCCAGCCTGATACTGCAAAGAAAAATGGTTACTTTCTGCTATTGAAATAAGTTCCTCTGAGAAGGAAATCAAATAAATAATTGACTTATATTCCAGAATCATTCATCTTCATTGGCAGGAATCGTATTAAAATGAAAGCCTCCATGCTTGCAAAGGCAACACATCCACTGACTTAAATAAGAAATTGTGGAACTAAGTCAAACAGAGTTTCCAAATTGTATGCATCATTTATTACAATTTAAGCAAAACCCACATAACTTCCTTTTGAAAATGTTCACTCTGCTAATGAGGGCTTAGTTCAATGATTGTGTTACATGGAGAATAACAAACAGTTGTGTACTAACTGTGAAAAGCAACTCTTCTTACAGAAGATGGACCTATCTTTATGAATTCCTCAGTCCCCTGTTCACAAAATATTCCAAATAAACATCCCATTGGTACATCTCACTACATTTCAATTACTCAGATTTAGCAGGACGTGTAACTATGATCTCACAAAACAAACTTTCACTGATCATTTCCTGAGCTTAATGCCTTATATTACATAGTTCAGAAAACAGAAAGCTTTACAAAATTTAAACTGTATCATGTTATTCTAATCTAGTTGAAAGGATAAAGGTTTAATATATACCTATATATCAAGATACTATATAAATAACTCTTTCATAAGTTCATCATGTAGATTTATAAAAAATGACCTTTGCATCTCAAAACAATTGGATATTGATACTCTCATATTGATTAACCTAATACAGATATATCATTAACATATATAGGTATAATCAAAGAGGAAATACAAATAAAAGGAACAAAGGCATGCTTACCTATGGCTTCAGGTTTCATAGAAACATTCATCTAGATCTGAGCTACTTCTTCAGGGATGTTTATGTTAGTCCACTGACTTTTTTTTTTTTTTTTTTTTTTTTTTTTGCGGTACTGGGGATCGAACTCAGGACCCTGCACTTGCTAGGCAAGCGCTTATTCCACTGAGCTATATCCCCAGCCCCTATGTTAGTCCACTGAAAAGAGGGTTTTGTGTTATCATCTTTTTTTTTCTCTTTTTTATAAGAATCTTTTTGGTCTATGTCTCATACTCTGAGTAACTATTTTGAAGATGATTATACACTGTCTATTACTTATTGTTATGTTCTTATTTAATGTTTAAAAGTTTTTTTCCCTACTATGTTGCATGCTTGTATCTGGTAATCTGAGCAATTTATGTGATGACAACTTGCAGTATAACAATCAATGGTGAATTCCTACAGTCCTGCATAATGCCACTATGTATTGTCTCTAATGTTCTTTTAAATTAGTATTTTCTTATTCTCTTTAGTGATTTGATCAATCTTCTATTCTTACATCTGGTAATCTGAGCAACTTCATTGAAGATAACAATATGTGACATAACAACTACTGTTAATCCCTATCATTTGGTTTGAAACCCTGTATCATTTCTAATGCCCTTGCTTTGTGTTGTTTGTATTCTGCTTTTCTTCTTTCTATTTTCACTCAAATAAAATTAAAAAAAGAACCAAAGAGAACACGAAAAAATAATTATTGTTATGTTCTTATATATTGTTATGAATTTTGATTAATTTTTTTCATAAAAGAAAAAGAATGGGTAGGATTTTGACAGAAGTGGATGGGGAAAGTTAGTACAATGGATAATTCATCCAGTACAAATAGACCAAGCGCTCACAGAGGACCTGACAAAGGTAAGCACACATCCAGAATCACATAGTGTGGGGGTGCACTCCTGTAATTTGAGCACTCTGGGAAGTTGAGGCAGGAAAATCCAAATTCAAGACCAAACAGAGCCATTTAGAGACATAGCAAGACCTTGACTCAAAATAAAAAATACAAAAGAGGCTTGGGATACAGCTCAGCGAGGAGGTCCTGGGTTTAATCCAATCTATGTGAAAGAAATAAAGGAGGAAAGAGAAAGGAAGGGAAAAGAAGGGAAAGGGAACAGAGCGGGAGATAGTAGAGGGACAAGCTCCGGGTTCCATGGAGTTTTCTCTCCAGCCCACAGTGCTTAGATTGAATACAAGTGGTAAACTGGAAAAGGAAGCATGATCACTGTCTCTTTCAAGTGCTAAGAATTAATGAGAGACTAGAATGCAGCCAGAGTGATTTTTGTAAGTTTTCACACGACACAAGTAGACTACAAAGTCAAGATAACAGAAAATTGGTCACACTCAATTTAATGACCATGCCAACAGTTCTTTAAGTTTAACTAAATGACTGCCATGCTTCACATAAATTAAATGTCTATGATTCTAAGACACAAAATTATAATGAAAAATGTTTGCGTCTTTCATCAAAATTTAGGCAAATCTTCCCCAATTTACCTTGAAAATTCATGATTAGAATTTCTAAATCATCTCCCAGTACGACAGTAAGGTCTCACTGTATCTTAACAAAGGTTCTGTGGGAAAGAGCTCTGCTGCCTGACAGAAGGGTCGATGTTCCTGCAGTGGAGTTTCCTTACACTTCCACCTATGTTGAAATGACATAGGTGATGACATCAAGAGATGAGGCACTAGATCATGGGTGAAAGGTCATGGGCTGATCTCATCTGCGGGCTTCCTGTCCTCTGAATGGCCCCACCACATGAAGACATGTCAAGAGGGCACTGTCTCTGTGGAAGCAGGCCCTCAGTAGACCCTGGACTTCTCAACCATGAAATCTGTGAGAAATAAACTTCTCTGGATATAAGCTACCCAATCTATGGTAGGACAACTGTATTCTTTTCTCCAAAAGGGGAATATCATTACTGTAGTGTTTGAAACTTGGTCCACAAAGCTTTTGTTGGTTTACTTGTCTTCAAAATAACACCTATTAAGAACTGACAAGATACTAGTGTTTCTTTCTGGACACACACAACAGGAAAAGCCAAGTTGTCTGTCACATGGGTCACGTGGTAGAGAACAGAATTGAGGTTAGAAAATTGGGTGAGAAACTCCTCTACTGAAGACTTTGAAAAGCTTTAGGAGAAGCGTAAGCTTTATGCTGTAGACAAAGGCCATTCTAGCTTTGAAACAAGTAGAACGTCCACTACTAGGTCTGTAACCATTGGAGAACGGACCATTGAGGACAAGATCAAGGTTATGTAGGCCTATGGTATCACTCAAATAATTGAGGAGATAGGAGTAAGTATTAAAATAGAAGCATAGTCTGAGGAAAAACAGGCAGGACTTGCTGACCACTTCAGTTTTTGGAGTGAAGGGTAAAGCTGAACTTTTGATTTTTGGTATCATAATGGAAAGAAGCAAAGTCAGGGTCTGGTACATAAGAGAGAAAGGATTTCACTGTGAGCACATCTCATGTGGAAAGGCTACAGGGTGCAGTTTGAGTAAAAACAACTCACTTAAATCTGTCCCCAATAATTTCTGGTCATCTTCAATCTTTCTTTACTTTCTCCTACCCAGGACCACCTTGTGCCAAATGGCCAAATAGGAAAGAACTTCAGGAATGAAAGTAACCCTATGCTAAGCACAAGGTTAAACTACTACATTAAAGAACCACCAAGCTTACATGGAGAAAACTGCCACAGGCCAGGAAGGCATTTAGAACCATGGAAGAAATAGTTAGCCAGCACTGAGAACTGACTTTCTCTTCTGGATAGAAAAGGTCATTGCCTTTATGAGTCTCACTGTCCTACATTCAGCAGTTATGGCAGAATTTAGGAACACACTACATGCAGCCCCAACCACAGTTTGACAGCCGCAAGGAGCCCTGGGTCCGCATCTTGTCTGAGTCACCTTTTCATATGTGATCTGGGGCAAACGCATTTTCTTCCTGCTTAGCCTCAGTTTCCTCACTTACAAAAGGAGACGGTGCTGTTGGGATGCCTATGGGACACGATGCGGGCGAGATGCTCAGCATGAGCCGGGAACGCTTTGCACTGTTGTGTTGGTCTTGTTGACATTTTCTTCTAATTTGACGATAATTAAAGATGGATGGAGAAAATCCCATGGATTATTAACATCTCAAAATAACTTTGGCTGTCTAAACTCCCCTTGCTTCTCTGTGGAGGAAAAAATATTTGCTTTGAGATGGTGGATCTTAGGTGCCATGGAAACCAGAGCTGAACAGACCTCAAGTAAATAGGGAGCAAGCTGCTGACCGAGAATTTTTCTTGAAAATGCAACCATAAAATTCTGAGCAGATCAAGATTCCTATGGAAGTCTGAAGGCAGCATAGGTGTGTGTTGCTATATTAGCTAGTCAGAGCTTCCACAGACTGAAAATTTCTAAACCATCAACTATACACCACTTCCACCTTCCTGTCTCTATTACACACACGCAAGAGACGCACATGCAGTTAAATGACAGAAGGGCAGTGGCAGCCACCACAACTGTTCTCTAAGTCGTAAGTTTCATAAGATCAAAGGTCTGCCCGGGTTTGGGGAACACAAACAATCATTTATTTCATACCTCTGAGCAGGAGGGCCTATTTAGTGGCTTCATAGTTGAGAAAGATGAATTTTTAAAAGTAGAAGATCTTTTTGTTCTTTTTCTTAGTTTTAATGTTTCATGATTTTTTGTTATAAAAGTATGTGCGAGATGTCAATGAACACAATTGATTTTTCTTAGTTGCAAAAGAATCTGTCTGGTTGACATTAAATAGATCTCAAAGAATCCTTGTAAGGCAGAAGAATCTTTAGAAATCAACCTGTTTGCAATGACTTTTGTCTGTCCTGTCATCTGAGAGCCAATTTTGATTTTTTTAAATGCCAAAAAAATTCTCTCACTTGTAATACATTTCAAGACTTAATGTGTTTTAATATTTCTTGCTATTAGAGACCACCAAGGCCCTGACGTTGCCAGGGCCAGCCTGTGTTAAGTGAACTGCTGAAGCCAACGTCGCAGGTGAATCCATTTTTATGGAAAACAAAAACCAAAACAAATGACTCTATTTCAGCTCCACTCATAATGATTCTGATCTCATAGGAAAGCAAAGAGCTCTCATACAAAGACCTACAAATTTCTCCACAATATCTGTCCAGACTGGAGATTTACGATAGCAGCAAAGAGATGCAGTAAAGTGGTGTGGACTTTCTTTACAGGATTCATTATTTATTATGAAAATAATACATTCATGGGATTGAAAAAGAAATCCAGCAATAAAAGTCTCTCTATATCAACCAGGATTCTAAGCTGTCAACTTCTTGATGAATGTTCCTCCAGAAAATTTCAATGCACATACAGGTATATGTATATATACTCTCTTTGTACCACAGGACTATGTCATACACAGTATTTTAAAAATTTGCTTTTCCTCAGAAAAATTTTATCTGATTTTCCCAAAGTTTCATACATAGAGCAACATCAGTGACTCAAAAAGCACCATCATTTCTACCTAGGGATGAACAGTGCCCGTAGACAGCTCCAAGAGGCTGTGGAAGACAGCTTGCTACCCAAGTCCTTGCTCACATTTGAACTTCTATCTTTAGATATTTCCTAGTATTGGGAATCATGTGTGTGTGTGTGTGTGTGTATAGAGAGAGAGAGAGAGAAACAGAGAGAGAGAGAGAGACAGAGAGAACCAAAAATTGTATACATCAGGAAAATAAAAAGTTATATACATATTTTAATACTAAATTGATCGAGACATCATGAGATTAATACAAGTTACTTCTGGCCTCTAAAATTATGAGGTGCTCAAAGTGGTGGTCATTAGTTTCCAGACATTTATTAGCATGGCAAGCTGTGGAAGTGTATCTGTATGTATATGTGTGTGTGTGTGTGTGTGTGTATATATATATATATATATATATATATATGTTATATATATGCATATCTTTCAAATTTGGCTTCAAGAAGTTTTTATGAATTTATACCTCCACCAAAAAAATATGCCTTTCCTTATATTTCTGTGTTCAAACTCTGTTCAAGAGACTTCCTGGGAGATGGCGACCAGGTGAGTGGCAGAGGGAAATTCTCCCAGATAGATCTCTTGCGCACAGGTGCCGGGTCTGCGGCTGTGAAATTTCAACTGAACATGTTGCTCTGCGTTGCCTGAGCATTAACGGGTCGGCTGGATTTGCCGTGGCTAGGAGTGGGCGCGCCCCGAGAGCTGGGCGCCCGAGGAGATCGGCACAGCCGAGTCCGTATACCCCTGAGGGAGATTGGGGCGGGACGGACCCTCCCATCTCCTGACCCTGAAGGGCTCGCAGGTGGCTGCGGCCAGGAAGTTTTGGCGGCGGTGGAGCAGGGCAGTCTCGGAGACTGCGCTCCCCGGGCAGACTGAGCTAATCGAGGCAGCGGACCTGGGTCCCGCTCAGATCCCCGCCCCCGCAGCCGGCGCCATCCTCGGATGGAGAGCGGGCACTGCGGCGGCTGCAGTCGGCGGCTCCTGCGAGAACGCCGAAGAGGCGCAGAAGCACTGGGGAGCGGCGCATCTCGGGCGAGGCACGACATATTAGCAATTTGGGGATCTGCTGCTGCAAGATCCTAGGGTAAGTTGATTGGGTGCCCTGACTAGTTTTCTGAGTTGGGGAGAAGCTCCGCCCAGCGAGGGACATCCAAGCGGCACTACTGACTGCATGGACCCGGACAGAAGAGCTGGCTGGGCGCCCCGACCCGTTTTTTGAGTGGGGGAGGAGCTCCACCCAGGGAGGAACACCCGAGTGACCCCCTGCCAGCACGGTCCCCGGGAAGGTGAGCTGCTTATGCGCCCCAGCCAGGTCTCTGGGTAGCGAGTAGCTTGGCACACAAAGCAGCATATGAGCAGCCTATTGAGTGGAACTGTCAGCAGAAAGCCTAAGGGACATTCTCCTGAAGAGAAGGAGTCATTGGAGCAGCCTTTGCAACAGACCTTTGCATGGTGAACTGCCTGGGTAATTTATTGCTCAACATTTTGAATCTGATACCCAAAAATGGGAAAACAGAGGAACAAAACGCAGTCTTAAAACTCAACCCCACCCAGAACAAGTTCTGAATGTGAGGATACAGGGGAACCAGGAAGCCACATACCTGCAAGTTATGAAACGATTGCATCCGAAATGAAACAACTCCAACAGGCCATAAAAGAGCTTAAAGCAGAAATAAGCCACATACCTGCAATGATCTCTCAGATGAAAAACGAGCTGAAGACACTAATGGAAGAAATGTTCCGTACACATAGAGAAGAAATAGATAAAAGACTAGAAGAAAATAGGAAACAAATGGAAACGTTACAAGAGGAATTCAGGAATGAATTGCCAAAAATGAAACAGGTCCAAAGAGAATGCCAGGATTTGAAAACTTACACTGAAAGCTTGCAAAACCGCTTAAATGAAACCGAAGACAGAATTTCAGAACTTGAAGACAGCATGGCAGCTTATGGGAGTGAAAGGAAGAATCTCATAATATCATCAAACACACAAGAAAAGTCAATCCAACAGCTCCAAGATGAGGCAAAACGTAACAATATTCGAGTTATAGGAGTGAGTGAAACAGCAGGAGACAACACAAACGATATAAAAAGAACATTTGCTGAAATAATAGCAGAAAATTTCCCAAACAAGGTAAAAGATACTGAAGTTCAGTTAATTGAGGCATATAGAAACACAACGATCCGTAACCCAAAGAAAAACACAAACAGGCATATAATAGTCAAGATCCCAGATATCCAGCAAAAGAACACAATATTAAAAGCTGCTAGAGAAAAGAAACAGATCGCCTATAAAGGAAAGCCCATCAGAATCACAGCAGACTTTGCAACGGAAATCAGGAAATGAAGAAGAGCTTGGAGTGAGATATTGCAGATTCTCAGACAAAACAACTTCCAACCCAGACTGATGTATCCTGCAAAATTATCCTTCAAATTCAATGGAGAAATAAAATATTTCCACAACAAAGAACAAGTAAAGAACTTCATGAGTGTCAAACCAGCATTGCAAAAAGCACTAAAAGATATTCTAGACAGAGAAAAAAGAGACCACAATCCCAAGAACAACGATAGAAACAACTCCCTACACAGAACAAGTAAGTAAACATTCAGCAAAAGAAGGAAAACAACAACATGTAAATTACATGACTAGAATAAGCCAACATATAACCATTATAACCATTAATGTATAAGGCCTCGATTCACAAGTCAAAAGGAAAAGATTGGCAGAGTGGATTAAGGAACACAATCCAACGATATGCTGTATACAGGAAACACATTTTACTCAAAACGAAATCCACAGGCTGAAAGTTAAAGGATGGAAAACAACTCTCCATGCAACAGGTTCCCAGAAAAAATCAGGGGTAGCTATTATGTTTGCAGACAAGGTAAACTTCATACCAAAGACAATCAAAAGAGATAAACAAGGCCATTACATACTAGTTAGGGGAAAGCTGCAAGAGGAAGAGATAACAATCCTAAATATTTACGCACCAAACAATGGAGCACCTAACTTTACAACTCAAGTCTTAACAAACGTGAAAAATCAACTAACTAATAACACAATTTTAATGGGGGACCTAAACACCTCTCTGATGCAAAGAGACAGGTCAACTGGACAGAAACTCAGCAAAGAAATAACAGACCTGAACCAAAATTGTGAACAAATGGACTTAGTATATGTATACAGAGTGTTCCACCCCACAACATCAGAATACACATTTTTCTCAGTGCACATGGGTCTTTCTCTAAAATTTACCACATTCTAGCCCATAGAGCATATCTAGCTAAATGCAAAAGAATTGAAGTCATCCCATGCATATTATCTGATCACAGTGCAATGAAACTGGAAATTAATGACAAAGGGAACTCCAAAAACCACATAAACACTTGGAAATTAGACAACAACCTCCTGAATAACCAATGGGTCACACAAGAAGTTAAAGAAGAAATTTAAAAATACCTACAAATAAAAGAAAATGCAAGTAAAACCTATCGGAATCTGTGGGATGCAATGAAGGCAGTTCTCAGAGGGAAATTTATAGCAATGAACTCATATATAAAGAAAATAGAAAGACAGCAAATAAATAGCCTAATGCTACAACTCAAACTCTTAGAAAAAGAGCAACAGACCAAACCAAAAGCTCAAAGAAGGGAGGAGATTATAAAACTCAGGGCAGAAATTAATGCAATTGAGATGAAGAAAACTCTACAAAAAATAAGTGAATCAAAGAGTTGGTTCTTTGAAAGAATAAATAAAATTGATAAACCCCTAGCCAACCTTCTCAAAAAAAGAAGGGAAAGAACTCAAATTCATGCAATAAGGAATGAAGAGGATGAAATCACCACAGATCCCACAGAAATCCAAGAGATCATTAATACCTACTTGGAAAATCTTTACTCCCATAGGGTAGAAAATTCAGAAGAAATGGACAGATTCCTGGAAATGAACAAATTACCAAAATTGAGTCAGGAAGACTCAAAAATCCTGAACAATCCAATATCAATTAACGAGATTGAAGATGTCATAAAAAACTTACCAACTAAGAAAAGCCCAGGCCCTGATGGATTCACAGCAGAATTCTACAAAACATTCAGAGAAGATCTAATACCAACAACTCCTCAAACTCTTCAATGAAATCAAAAAGGAAGCAACTCTCCCTAACACATTTCGGGAGGCAAGTATTATACTGATACCAAAACCAGAGAAGGACCCAACCAAGAAAGAGAACTATAGGCCAATCTCTCAAATGAACATAGATGCAAAGATACTCAACAAAATACTTGCAAATAGAATACAGCGAATCATAAGGAAAATTATACACCATGACCAGGTAGGATTCATTCCAGGAATGCAGGGATGGTTCAATATTCTCAAATCAATTAATGTAATACATCATATCAATGCAGCCATAGACAAAAACCACATGATCATCTCAATAGATGCAGAAAAGGCTTTCGACAAAGTCCAACATGCATTCATGTTAAAGCCTTAGAAAAAATAGGAATAGATGGCCTCTTCCTCAATCTGATCAAAGCCATCTATGACAAAACAACAGCCAACATCATACTAAATGGACAAAAACTGAAAACTTTCACTTTAAAGTCAAGAACAAGACAAGCATGTCCATTGTCACCACTCCTATTCAATATAGTCCTGGAAGCATTAGCCAGAGCAATTAGACAAGAGAGAGAAATAAAAGGAATAAGGATAGGAAAGGAAGAAGTTAAACTATCACTATTTGCAGATGACATGATACTATACATGGAGGACCCCAAAAACTCCACAAGAAAGCTCCTGGAATTAATTGACAAATTCAGCAGCATAGCTGGATACAAAGTCAACACCCAAAAATCAATAGCATTCCTATACACGAACAACAAACAGACTGAGAGAGATATTGAGGAAGCCATACCCTTTACAATAGCATCCAAGAAATTAAAATACTTAGGAATCAATCTAACAAAGAATGTGAAAGATTTATTCAGTGAAAACTACAAGACTCTGAAAAAAGAGATCGAAGAGGATTTAAATAAATGGAAAAACATACCCTACTCGTGGTTAGGAAGAACCAACATTGTGAAAATGGCCATACTACCAAAACTGTTGTACAGATTCAATGCAATTCCCATTAAACTACCATTAGCATACCTCACAGATTTAGAGAAAATATGCCTTAATTTCATCTGGAACCAGAAGAGACCCAGAATAGCAAAAGCAATCATGAGCAACAAGGACAAGTCAGGTGGAACCATAATCCCTGACCTGAAATTATACTACAAAGCTACTGTAATAAAATCAATCTGGTACTGGCTAAAAAACAGACCTGAGGATCAATGGAACAGATTGGAAGATGCAACCATAATGAAAAACACACTCAGCCACATAATATTTGACAAAGGAGCCAACCAAACTCACTGGAAAAAGGATGACCTGTTTAATAAATGGTGCTGGAAAAACTGGCTTGCCTCTTGCCGAAAACTGAACATAGACCCCAGTCTATCACTATGCACCAAACTCAGGTCAAAATGGATCACAGACCTCAATATTAAAATAGAAACTCTAAATCTATTGGAAGAGAAAGTAGGTAAAAATCTTGAAGACATAGGAGTAGGCAGAGAGTTCATGAACAAAAATGAAACTGCAAGGGAAACACTTCAAAGAATCAATAATTGGGACCTCATCCTACTGAAAAGTTTTTGTACATCTAAAGAAATCACCAACAAAGTAAAAAGAAAACCCACAAATTGGGAAAAAATCCTAGCTG
>PVLD010031865.1:0-15279 GCA_004027595.1 Dinomys branickii
TGAGTCACTCAGCCAAATCTCTAGACTTCCCAAGTTGACACAATGTATCAACCATAACAGAAGGAAAGGTTTAGTTAGCTTACAGGTTGTGGAGGTTTCAGTCCATACTTGGCTGGTTCTGAGGCAGAGTGGCACATGGCAGAGGGCAAAGTTCATGGCTGCAGAGCACAGCAAAAACAACCAGCAAAAAGAGAGGAATGGCAGGCAAACAGCCTCTTTCCTTCCCTTAAGTTGTAAACAGGCTACCCCCACCCTGGGGGCATGTAGCTCTCACAGTCTCCAGGCCCTCCTCTTCCACAGGGTCAGGATGTGTACAAAGTAAGCCCCTTGGCTTCCTGCTGAGTCACTCAGCCCAACCTCTAGACTCCCCAAGTGGACACACTGTATCAACCATAACAATAAATAACATTCCCGCATTCTGGGCATCAGAGTCCACACAGTTACTGAGAAATTGATAATTAACTAACTGTTTAATAATTTGGGGCAGTAATGATTTCTCCAAACTTCATTCTCAAGACCTCAGAAGATTAATGAAGTAGTTCAAAAGTCACAGAATTAAAGGCCTCCTGGGGCCAGCAGTTCATGCTACTTGAAGAACTGAACCAGAGGATGACCTTGACAAACTGGAGCTCATGCCCAGAGTTTGTATCATGTTGCAATGTGGGTCTTAGATGGCAAGGTTTACCTATAATTTCAAGAAAATTCAAAAATCCAGATTTTTATGGGAAATTGCCTGAATTTTAAATGTTGGCAACTACTTTAAATAGTTTTAAAATACCACAAGAGCCAAATAAAACATGTCTACAGGCTGAACTTGGCTCACAAACCCCTGCCTGGTCTCTCTAAATTTTCTTCCAACTTCTCAAATGCTTATAGTCTATGAATTTTCTTTTTAAAGTTGATACAAAATCTGTGTAGATTTTTTAAATGTTGATTAGTATAGAAATTTTCCTAAAGATCAAAACAAGATATTACTTCAAATAAAATAAATTAATGTTCACTGAATATTTGAAATTCATTTTTTTTTGCAGTGCTGAGGGCTTCATGCATGCTAGGCATGTACCTGAGTTTTGACCAGTATATTAGGTATGTATTTCAATAGAGTTATTATTTATTTAAGCATAAAGCAAGTCAGAAATTTAAAGAAAGAAGAGTATGCTAGCTATGATGTTTTAAGGCCAAGATAAACAAAATATTGAAGAAGCAACTTCTCTAGGTGAGAGGTTGGTGTAAACTTACGTCTAGTGCAAAACCCAAAATTTATCAAGAACATTCACAGCAGAGAGCTGATATTGGCCCACAAGAGAATTTTAATCTCACTGGATGCAATTTTCAGTTCATTAAAGAAGGGGAGAGATTAATACCAGAACCTAGGAATTTTCCATGTCCTTTACAGAAGGAACTATAATTATAGATATACCCACTCACCCAAGAAACATATTAAATACCTTAACTATTAGCAGACAGGTTTCTGGGAGTACCAAAGCATGCAGGTTCACGTTAACTTTCCTCTGATATGATGGGGTTGGTTGGGAATTTTTACGGCAATGTTAAATCCACTAGTGAAATCAATTGTTTCCACATTACCAAAACATACTTACGGGATATTTTTTCAAGCTTGATTACTGTGTAGTTCATTATAAAAGCGTGAAATCCCTGGAAACAACAACCTAGAAATAGTAACAACCTTTGATTTTAAACTTACAGGTTGATGCCGGTATTTGGTTTTTAAAAAATTTCTTATTCAACGTGTTACATAATAACATGAAACTAAAATTAAGAAAACAATTCTGTTTATAATAATTATAGCATCATAAGAGATATTTATTATTTTATTTATGCTAAGGAATACATTCAACAAAAAGTTTAAAACTCATACTTTGAAAGCTATGAAACATTATAAAGAAATTAAAGACATCAATAAATGTAAAGATATCTGTGTTCATGGAGCAAATTTAGTATTATTAAGATAGTAATAACCCCCACTTGACATACAGTTCAGTGTAATCCCTATCCAGATTTCAACACCCTGTTTTATGCAGAAATAGGAAAACCAGTCCTTTACTTTGTATGGAATTGCCTGAGGCCCTGAATAACCAAAACTACTGAAAAAGCAAAATAAATTTAGAGGGCTCACACTTCTCAATATCAAAATTTACTACAAAGTAACAACAGTCCAAACTGGGATCTTGACATAAGGATAGACCTATAAAACAATAGAATAGAACTGAGCCAAGAAATGAACCTTATACATATAATTCAACCAACAAGTAGACTTGAGAGTCAAGAATTGAACCCATATACATCTAATTCTATTGATTTCATCATGAGTGCCCGCCAGCACTCGGGAAACTGAGACAGGAGGGTCGCTGTGAGTTCAAGACCAGCCTGGGCTGCAAAGTGAAACCTTATCTCAAAAAGACAAAAAATAACAAAAACAAAACCAAACAAAACAAAAAACCATGGGTGCCAGACTCATGTAATGGGGGAAAGACTGGTCTTTTCAACAATGGTATAGGAACAACTGGATGTTCATACTGAGCCTCTACTTCACAGCATATACAAAAATTATAAATAAGATCAGAGACTTAGGCCTAAGGTGCAAAGCCTCAAAGATAATATGAGTGAAATTTAATATCCTTGGGTTAGACAAAGGCTTCTTAGATATAATACCAAAGGTGCACATAACAAAAGAAAAAGATAATATGGACATTATCAAGTCCAGTGACTTTCATGCTTCAAAGGGCATCATTGTGAAACTGAAAAACAACCAATGAATATAAAAAAAATTTGCAAATCATGTATCTGAAAAAGTACAAGGAGACAAGAATATTTGGAACTCAATAATAGACAGCAAATAAACCAGCTAGTGAATAGACAAAGGACTTGAATAGATATTTCTCCAAAGAAGACATAAGTAGCTAATAAGCCCATGAAAATAGTGTTTAACATCAGTCATCTTTAGAGAAATGCACATCAGAACACAGTGAGAGGGCAACTCATACCCACTGGGATGCTACTATTAAATAAAACAAATTCAGATAATAAACACTGTTGATAAGGATGTAAAGGAATTGGAACCCCCAATGTGTACTATTCATGATAATGGAAAATGGTACGGTCATTATAGGAAATAGTATGGTAGTTCCCAAAGAATTAAGTATAGAATTACAATTGTATCCAGCAATTCCACTTAAAATATACACAAACTAATTGAAAGCGGATTAGAGTGACATTCATATACTCGTGTTTACAGCAGCATTGCTCACTCTAGGCAAAAGGTGGAAGCAACTCAAATGTTGTCGACAGATGAACAGATAGGCAAAATGTAATATGTACATACAATAGGATATTATTTAGTCTTAGGAAGGGAAGAAATTCTGGCACATTCTATATCATGGGTGAATCTTGAAGACATTATACTAAATGCAATAAACCAATCAAAAAGGCAAATATTGTATAAATCTACTTATATGAGGTATTTAGAGTAACCAAATTCCTAGAGACAGAAAATAAAACAATGGTTACCAAAAGCTGGGCAGGGGCATTTGTTGTTTAACAAGTAAAGAGTTTCAGTTTTACAAGATGTGTCCTTAACTGGAATGAGAGAAAGGAGAAAAGAAAGAAAGAAGGGGGATATATATCATATATATATACATATGATAGCTAAGATAAAAATAGTACTAATTTCTATTGGTTTATTAAAAGGAATAGTGCTTAATTTTTTGACCAATTTTGCACGCTTATATCTGGTAATCTGAACAACTACTTTCAAGACAACAGTATATAATATGACAACCATTGCTGAACTCATGTCATCTTGTTTATTGAAATTCTGTGTTGTTTCTAATGCTTTTTCTTATTTCTATTCTCTTTAAAATAAAAAAATGAAAAATACGAAATGTCCTGGTGGTGGATGACAATGGTTGACAACAATATGAGTGTGTGTAATACCCCTAAACTGAACACTTAAAATGGTTGCTATGGTAATTTTTTTTCTTTTCTGGTACTGGGGATTCAGTCCAGGGACGCCACACTGAGCTACATCCCCAGCCCTTTATAAATGTTTTGAGACAAGTTTTCCCTAAGTCATTCAGTTGCCCAGGATGAGCCCAAACTTGGAGTTCTCCCGCTCTAGCCTCTCAGAGTGCTGGGATTACAGATATGTGCAAGCATACCCAGTTTGTAACTTTTATCTTATGTGTATTTTACTCTACTCAGAGATGTTCTAACAAGAGTTACCATGTGAATCAATTTTACCTGTCAGGTTTATTACCCAAAAGAAATGAAAACATGTCTGAAATAGCAATGTACGTAGATCATTATTCATAATAGCTAAAAAGTGGAAACAAAACAAATATCATTCAGCTAATAGGTGGATAAAGTGTGAACTAACTATTCATACAATTAGAATAGTATTTGTCAGAAAGGAATGTAGCACTGATACATGCCACATGATGGATGACCTTGAAAATATTATGTTAGGTGAAAGAAGTCAGGAAAAACCTATCACATACCACAGTGCCATTCATGTGAAATGTCCAGAATAGACTGACCAGTAGATGCAGAAAATAGGTTCACTGTTGTCAGGGCTGGGGAAAGGGGAGAAATGGAGGGCATCTACTAGTGGCTACGGGACTCCTATTTGGGGTAATGAAAATGTTCTAAAAGTGACTGGTGATGGCTGCACAATGTTATGAGTACACTAAAAACCATTGAAAGGTACATTTTAAATGGGTGAATATCTCAATAAAGCTGTCAAAATACACTGGATCCTTCCACACTTTTAGAAACTGAAGGTTTCTTTCTATCACAAACATTAATAAAATACTTATATGTTGTGCACTGTGCTAAGTGCTCGTGGAGCCAAAAAGTTAAATTTTCCAGTTCTGCTGTCTCAGTGTTTATAGCACAGTGCATGTGCATCAGTGACTGCCACACACGGGAGAAAGTGAGGCTGCACCCAAAGAAGTACCAAGTGTTATGGTGAGGGTAAGAATGGTCCTTCATGCAAGAGGTGACATGAGGGGCTCCAGAGGGTAGTAGGATTTGGACAGCTATAGTTCAGTGTGAAAGGCATTCTAGCTATTAATGGGGTGAGGGTGGGCTGGTAGCAAAGCACCTGGAGGACAATATAAATGTGAAACACTTACTGGGAAATGTCAAGTATCTCAGTTGGCCTGGAGGTAGGAACTGGAATGTGTTGTTCCTTCAAGGAGCGCAAGTAAATTAGGGCACGGAATGTCAGGCTCAAGAGTTTGGATTTAACCGGATGGGCTTGGGGACACATACCTGTAATTCCAGCACTATAGGAGGCTGAGACAGGAGGATTGTGAATTTGAGTCCAGCCTGGGTAATTTAGAGACTTAGTGAGAGACCCTGTCCCAAAATTTTAAAAATAAATTGAAAAGGGTAAGGGATGTAGCTCAGTGGTAAAGGGTTTGCTTCAAAAACAAATAAGGTTTGGACTTGCCTCACTGGGTGAGAGACAAACATGAAAACTTTTGAGCAGAGCTGTACTTTAGAGAGTATTCTCACCTCCATGCTGCCTCCACTCCCACCCTCATCCTGAATCACACAGGGCCCATTACACATCTCCTCTTTGAGCCAAGACATTTGAGACAAGGGGCTGGATGTCAAGTCACCAAGCACAGAAGTGATTGAAATATAAGCACAACTAGGATTAAGAAAAGATCTTAAAATCTTCCAGAAAGCCAGTCACACAGCAAACAAAGAAGAATCCACACAGTTTCCCAAGAGCCTTGCTAGATGCTACAAGATAATTGAGCAATGCCATAAAAATGTGAAAGAAAATAATGTTTGACCCAGAAGTCTATTCCTGGCTACAAGACTAATCCAACTTGAGGTTAAAGATCTTTTCAGAAATGCAAAGTCTCAGAAACATTCTTTCATGCATCTTTTTTAGTTTTTAAAAGGACTTATGTAATTATTAGTGAACCAACATACTGGTATAGAGTATAAAATCAAAGAGAAAAGCTATTTTCTCAATAAATAATATCCAACTCTCCAAACAGTGGTAACATTTTCTCTTTCTATGGTAGATGCTAGTGACCTTAACCCAGCATAAATTTCTGTATTAGCTCATATGCAACTTCTTACAGACCCAGCTAGGTTGTTCTCCAATGTGTCCTTGGAGTTAGAGCTGATTTTGTTCCAGTTTTCATCCAAATCCATTGGTTAATGGGGCACTTGTGCTATGTTGTAGTTATTGCAGTACTGGGGATTGAACCCATGACTTGCATACTCAGCTACCCCATAGCCATTTTAAAAAATATGTATTTATTTAGAGAAAGGGTCTCACTAAAGTTGCCCAGACTGGGCTTGAACTTTTCATCCTCCTCACTTCAGCATCCCAGAGTGCTGGGATCACAGGTGTGCACCACCATGCCCTGCTAAGCTTTTGCCTTTATTTCTTACCCAGCAATTGCTTGGTCCTGAAAGTCTTGTTAGATGACATGGCAAGGAACGGGGTAAAGGTCAGGCAGCACAATGGTAGACAAGACAAAGAGGTCTCAGACAGCATTCTTAGAGACTGCTGGAGGATATAAGGTAGCAAAATGAAGAAATAAAATAAGACTAGCAGCTGAGTGTGTTGACACACACTTGTAATCTCAGCTACAAGTGAGTAGCTGAGACAGGAGGATGGCAAGTTCAAGTCCAGCCTGAGCAACTTAGCAAGACTGTCTCAAAATAAAAATAAAAAGGCTGGGGATGTGGTTCATGGCTCTCTGGGCTCAATTCCAAGTATTGCAAAAACAAAAACAAACAAAAAATGAGCTTAGGAAACTGGATCCAACCTACAAAAGTAGATGGGGAGCATTCAGGGAAACCCTGTGCAGCACATCTGAAGGGCATGCAGTCAAGGTGGGTGGGGGAAGCTGGCAGGCCCCAGGAAGGAGATGTCTGAGAAAAACAGGGAGAGGACTGGGTGGAATATCTAGTATTATCAGGAAGTTATAAAGAATTTGGGATATGTGGACGATAGGCAGGGAAAAGGAAAACAGTGATTCCAGATCAAAAATATTACCAGAAAAGAAAGATAATCATAGTCTTATTATATGATTGTGTAATGAATGATATCAACATAGTTCTAATAGTGTAAATACTTGTTTTCTTTTAAAATATAATTAAAATGCAACTATATCATGTAAGATTGTCTGATTTTCATCTCTCTAGTGCTCTTCTAGCACAGTAAGAGATCAATAGCTAATGCCTGAAATCGACAACTTTAGAAATACCAATAAAATCATGCTGTAAAAGGATATGAGCATAATTACTAGAAGAAGCAGCTGGGAGTATCTCAATGGCTGCTCCTGCAGAGCAGAGCAAGGGTGTAGTAAAGGGCGGGCAAGAGAACTGTTGTTTTCCATCATATCACTTTAAATTCTGATTTGTTTTTATAATATTAGTACATATTTTGAATTACACAACTATAAAGAAGAAACTAAACCTGAGCATGCTGGGAAGGCTGGCCTAGAGCAAGAGAAGCGTAACTGGAGGGATAGTGTCATAGTAGTGACCAGAGATAATAAGCTGAATGAGGCTAATTAGGCAAACATTCAACCAGATTTATTCAACTCATATCCAGAAAGGCATTTTCCACCAGAAGCCTCATTAGAATGTAGTCTCCTTTAGAGTAGCGACTTGCCTATTTTGTTCACTGCTTTATCCCCAATGTAGCATAGTGTCTGACATCTATAGCAACTCCATGAATATTTGTTGAGAGAATAAATTAATAAACCTTGATACATTTCTTTAAGGCCCAAATGCATCCTTTCTGGATTCTAAAGTGGTGGGTATTTATCAGATGAATGCTTCCTTAGATGGCAACAAAATAATAGCCA
This sequence comes from Dinomys branickii, assembly GCA_004027595.1. Classification (NCBI taxonomy): domain Eukaryota; kingdom Metazoa; phylum Chordata; class Mammalia; order Rodentia; family Dinomyidae; genus Dinomys; species Dinomys branickii. Next base: position 7,866 of record PVLD010031865.1, read on the forward strand.
TGCTACTTGTGTCTCTCCTTCCCCCTCCACCACCCACAGAAAAGGAAGAAGAGAGTAAGACCTGCTTAATATTGTGGAAAGCAAGGCAATAGTCCCTACCTCCAAAACACAGGTAAGATGTGTAACACTGACCCGCATCTTCCCAGGTAAATGGTTAGAGGGAATGGGAGAGGGCTTGATTTATTTGGACTGAGTTTAGAGTTTCCAAGATTCCATTCTCTTTGTCTTTCCCAAGTGGACCTGGATCAAATTCATAATTAAAAGTCCATGACCTGAACTTTTCACACACATGTTTCAACAGAATTTTATCCAGAATCCCCATAATTTTAGTTGGAATTTGAAAAAGCAATACTTCAAGAGGCAAAGGGCCTGAGAAGTAATGTATCATGTTATACAAATGTCTGTAAGCAGTGCCAAAGGAGTTCTGCATAAATATATTAGAAAATTAAGGAGATATCAGCTACCCTCTAGCTGAAACCACTGAGCAAATATTTAGTTTGAAAGCTCACTTCCTAAATCCTCTTAGAACTCTGACTGAATTTTAAGCAGATGTGCTAGGGGTAAGGGACAAGAAAGATGTTTTTAAAATAACCCCCAACTATTTGTTCTCCTCAGAAACCACTTTGAAGATATCAATACATAATACAACAACCACTGATAATTTCCCAGTACTTTGTCTGTAACTCTGTATTGCTTGTATTTTTCTTATGCTGTTTTGTAAATGGATGTCTGTTTGTTAATGTTTTCCTTGTATTTTTAAAATAAATTTTAAAAAATAAAATAAAATAACCCCCACCATCTTAGCAACTGCTAGGCAGGTTACTGTCAAAATTAATTTATCCATGCACAATAGTTGTCCTCCTTAGACACTTGAGTCTAGAGCATTATTACTTTCATATAATGGTATTGTATCCATCAAAAATAACATTATCTGGATGAAAGCAAGTTACCAAGGCAAGAAACCAGCTGTGGGGAAGGAGGCAAAAATCATGCCAGAAGTCGGGTATAGCAGCGAAGCGAAGCTCCATTCCCATGTCTCCTTTCCCACTTGCCCACATCCATTTTAGTGTCCCAGCCGGGTCCGCTCCTCTACAGCTCTCTGTGGCTCTTTCACCTCTGCGAATGGCCTTCAAACTTTTGGACCTTTTAGTTGGCTCCAACTTGTAGCAGCAGTTAACCCTGTTAGCTCTTGTTAACCACTGGAATTTTTAAGCCGGTCCATGAAGCCTGCATTATATTGGTTGGGCTTCATTGCTCCTTTTATAATATGAAAAAGGTTTTTAAAATTAAGATTTGGGAGAATGTTCAGAAATGAGAGGCCATTTGTATTTTAACAGTGCACACAAGGCATAAAATATGTTTCTCCACACTGCAGCTGCTAAGTAACACAAATAGTTTTCTAGTCTCCTGAACATTTGCTTATGCACTTAGGCATTCTTCTGATACCATTCAAAAGTTGTGCTTAAATACTCCATGGTTTATGTGCACAACAGGAAAAAGAAAGGTTATTTCTCAATTATTTCTTTGAAATCAGCAGCCAATACCATAGCAACTCTAGACTAAATAGTTGAAAACAGGCACCAATTCCTCAGGAAGAGAGGGTGGCACCCTCTTTTACACATAAAAGCTAAGGCTCTGTCACCCCACCCTGTGTCAGATGCGTGCTGGTTACTGGGGATAAGGAAGTACACCAGATAGTCCTGGTCCCTGTCTTCATGAAGCCCATTCTTGTAGAGAGAGTCAGACTGTAGTCAAGAGTATACAGAGAATTTTGAGTTGTGATTAGAGCCACAGAAACAGAGGTTGTTATAGTGCAAGTCACTGGAGAGTAGCGACTGAACATTTTCATATGAGTAAAACAACCTTGTCCTGAGAAGTGTGCAGTCTAGTAGAGACAGACTAAATGCAAGTAAGCAAATAACTAAGCTAGCTGTGTGTTATGAGCAAATAACAACGGGACAAAGGCTGAACAGGAAGGTTCTATCCCTGAGGGTGCTTTCTCAGCTGAGGCCTCTTGGGCAAGAAGGGACTGGACAAGGCCACAAGTGGGGGAAAGAATCTTCCAAGCTACAGAAACAAAGACTCTTACGTTTCTAAGATGAGGAAAAGCTAGACATTCCCAGGAAAGAAGCCGTATGGACCATAGAACAAGAGCAAGCATGGAGGGAAATGAGGTTGGAGAGATGGACAGTGCCAGCTTCTTTGGGACCTTCCCACCAACAGTGAGGGAGGAGTGCAATTCTTATTCTAAGTGCATTGAGAACATGAAAAGGCTGCCCTCAGTTTTCCATTCTTTGGCCTTCTGTTTGGCAGTGGCTCCTCTCTGCAAACTCACACAGGACAAATGGGCCCAGGGAGTCGGTGAGACATGAGAACTATCTGAAAATATAATACATTAGCTTTGGCCTTTAAAAACTTCAAAGAACATATTCAAATGGATATTTGAGTACAGTAGTTAAATGAAATTGTGTTCTCATAGATTGTTATGGCCAAGTAACCTAGTAAGCCGAGTGAAGTCTAAGTCCACTCCACTTTCACTCTGTCTAAAATTGTTAACAGGAGTATTTGTTAAGTATATAACTAAAGTAGTAGTTTGGTCAGTTAAAAACTGCCTCCTTCCAAAGAAAAAGTAAAATAGGTGACATCAACCTACATAATATAACAGTAAACATTAGTCAGCAGTTAAAACTCAGTACAGCACCACAGGAAAACATGGATAGGGAAATAGAGTGAAACTGAAATTGAAGTCAAGGCACTATGTTGGCCAGGCCTGGTGGCATGTACCTGTAATCCCAGCACTTGGGAAGTTGAGGCAGGAGGATCACTGTGAGTAATCCAGCCTGGACAGATCACTGTGGGCAACCTGGACAACACAGAGAGACGCTGTCTCAACTACACCCTCAAAAAAACAGTATGCTGAAACTGATCACAAACCTGGCTCAGGACTTCCTGCTGGACCAAAGATATAAGAAAGACTATATTTGTATTGTCTATAAGATAAAACATATTTTTGCTCCAGATAGATGTATCTTTCGCTGGCATAGAAGCCTGACCGAAATTTTCCTCATGGATTCTATTACACTGGGGACATTGTACTTGACAGAACCTATTTCATTTTTAAAACACCTTAATTAGGTTACATTCACAAACCATAAAATTTTTCCATTCTAAATGTACAATTCCCTTTGTCTTCTTAAAGATTGAACACCTAAGCAGGTTATACAATTGGAGGACAGAATTACTATCTTTCCTTCAGATGAATGATAAAATGATTCATGGGCTGAAGATGTAGCTCAGTGGTAGAACATTTGCCTTGCAAGTGCAAGGTCCTAGATTTGCTCTCCAGCACTGGAAGAAAAATCACACAGATAGTGATTGTTACGGTTTGGATTTTAAATGTATCACAAAACAAATGCGCTGAAGACTAGTTTGCCAGCTGATGAGCTTTTGGGGAAAGAATTAGATAGTGAGGATTCTAATCATAACTTGAAGGCATTGTTGGAAGGTGAGGGAAAGAAGGAGGTGGGATGTAGTTGAAGGATGGAGAACATGGGGGCATAACCTTAGGGCTATATGTGATTTCCCAGCCCTCTCCTCTCTCGATTTGCTTCCCCTTCTCTGCTCTTCCTGGATGCCATGACCTAAGCAGCTTTGCTCCATCATAACCTTCCACCTTGATGCTCTGCCTCACCTCAGGCCTAAGGCAATGGGACCAGCTGACCATGGACTGAAACCTCAGAAACTGTAAGCCAAAATAAATCTTTCCTCCCTTAAAGTTGTTTTTCTCAGGTATTTGGTCACAGTGATGAAAGCTGAATAACACAGTAACTAATATGTGGAATTATACTTTCTCCTAGAGAAAATGTCTACAGTGCTAGCATATTTCTTCTAACTGCTACTCATAAAGATTGTACAGTCATTTCCATTTTATAAGATAGAGGGCCTGCGGATCAGAAAAGTTGAGCAATTTAGCTGAAATCAGACATCTAGGCTAGACTTCAAGACTGGAATGCTACACCAACCATATTCTGATTCCAATTACTTAATATGGATTGATTTTCCCTGCTTACAAGTTGCTCTTTTTTATTTTTACAAGTTGCTATTCTTGCAGTGTGTTCATCTCACTCAACTGAAGTTCAGAAATGTGAAAGGGGTCCAGGAATTCAAACTCTCTCAAGGCCCTATTTCAGATTGCTAAACACAGATTAAGTGTAAGTGATACACTCCAGTGCTACAAATGAAAAAATAAAATGTTTGCTTCTTTATCTCTAGATAAACACATGAAAAATGTGTTTTAACCCTTTAAAAACTAGGCAGAACATTCCATCATATTGGTCCAGACATCAGTTTCTCCAAACGTGGATGATTACCGTTTAATGACATGTGGCCCAACAGGAATACATAGATAATAGTTGATGAACAGAATGTGAAATATGCAGGTGTTATTGCAAAAGACCTTGCTGTTTCCCAGAAGTACATTAAGGGAAGGATAACACGAAGTCCAAAAGATTTGTAAACTCATGCTCCTTGTTTATCCAGGATTTTCGAGCTCCTTGTAAAGTATCCTACAAAGCCAAACAAGGAGCTGGTCATTTGAGAGCCCGTGGTCTTGCAGGAAGTTGTGTTTATGGTCGCTCTAGACTCCAGCCAACATGAACTAAGAGCTGGAGAGACAGGGAGGCCAAATGGTGCTTTCCTGAATCATGTAAAAACCAGTGATAGTGCTGGGAACTTGATCGGTCCTCAGTAATTTCATTTTTAACCAGAAGACAATGGGGATGAAAAATAGTTTTTTTCTTTTCTTTTCTTTGTGCATTGGAGAAATTTGTTAAGTATAAGTGTACACCCTAATGAACTTTCACAATACGACCACACCTCTGTTACCACTTATTCATTTCCCATGGAGGACATTTTTGGCTCCATACTCACCTTTTTTAAAAGGAAATGTTATCCTTGATAACACAATTTGAATTGTTCCCTTATAGAAAATCTTCCCATGTTTATAGACATCTTTTTCTCCTTTTATTATTAGTGGCTATTAATTTTACAAAATATTGTGTTTCAATGTGCATAATATATTTTGATCATACCCACCCATCATTTCTTTCCCTTATACTCAATAGAGGATTTTTAACAAGGGAATGAGCAAAGATGAGTAAGACCTGCCTTTGGCCTTGCTGGGAGACATAATTTGGTAAATGAAGAAAATAACTACATCATAATGTGCTGAGGGCACTGAAGGAAGTATGTCAATGGTGTCTAGGGACACAGTACAGTAAGTGACTCATTTTACCTTGATTGTTAGTGAAGTCTTCACAGGGGAGGGACATTTGAGATAGGTCTTAAAGAATGAGAGTGTGTCAAGAGGAGAAAGGTGGAAATAGAACTTGGCATACAGCAAGAACAGTGCAGACAAAGGCAAGGTTGGAAGAGCTGCAAGGATAGTATTACAGAAGCTCTGAGGGCGTGAACATTTCTCCATTGATCCCACAACCCTCATTGTCTTATATTCATTTTTCCTGCTCCCTTCACAATCCAACATCTCTGAAGTATCATGTACTTATATTGCCTCTTCCTCCTCATCTCCACCTACCCCAGTATATCCTCCAGACTCCACTTTACTGAAACTATTCTTGGTAAATCAAAGGAACACTCTTCTGTCTGTATTATGTAGCTTCTCAGCAATGTCTAGAAATCAGTCATTCTCTCCTTCTTAAGACAATCTCTTTTCTTGTTTCTGAAATACCCCACATCTTCAAGCTTCTCCTTCAGTGTCTTTTGCTGGATCTTTATCATCCTCTACTTATGCCAAGAGTAAATGGAATAATACATGAAAAGCGCTAAGAATCATTCACAGTAAATGTAAGCACTCAAAAGACACGATTATTATTTCTAGTCTCCTGGTGACATCTTTTTCATTGTTCCCATATCGCTATTTCTGCAGGATTTTCATGTAGAGAGACAGGACACTGAGACCTTTTTCCCAGGAAGCAAGCTTTATTCATGCCAGCACTGACTCAGGATTCAGTAAGGCTGAGTGCCAAACATGGCGTAGTTACATCCTTTTATATTTTTCAGTCTTTGTCTCCCTTATATGGGCATACGCTAACATTTCACAGTCTGGTTGGGTATACATTAACATCCTACAGTCAGGCTGGATATGATTTATGTTACAGAATTACATCAGAGCTACACATGCATACAGAGGCTGATATCAGTACATTGTAAAAAGTTCCCACCCCGATATGTTGGGAGAGGCCCTAGCACATTCCTCCTTTTACTGAGTGGACCCCATCCTACTTTGGGTCAAAGAGCATCACCACAAGTGCTGCTGTTTTTCTTTCGCCCATCATCTCAGTGAGGCTGAAGCCAAAATGTATAACCGAGGGAGCCATGCAAGGCAGGATCAAACAGGTTCCCAAAATCAGGGGTGTAATACCTACGAGGGTTTTGAGTCTCCTGAAAGTTGAAAACTATCCCCCAAACAGTTTCCCATGTTCCCAACCTTTCCAGGTGTGGTTTGCAACCTGAGCAATTTTCTTCATTCAATCTGTAATCTCCTCTATGTTTCCTCTCTTTGTAGGTAGTGGCTGCTTAGGTTGAATTTCCTACAAATGCCTTCCTTGGAAGTAAACAGATAATGTAAGGCCAAATGACTTTGATAGATAGCAATGCACATTTGGTCTGTTGTTTGGCTAATAAGTAAAGAGCTCTGGCAGTTTCATTAGTTATAATTTCCATAATTGCTTATGGTCTAATTATTCAGTTTAGTATATAAGTAGGGTGCAGTAACCCCAGGACTCATCCTCTGCCCAGGTGACAAGATGATAATACTGAATTATACATTCAAGGACCATTCATCATCTTTCCAACTGCCAACTTGCAGGGTATCTCATTTTCTATGGGTCCCCCTGATTCCATACACTTGGATGCACAGATGTTCTCCCTTGGCAAGTGGGAGTAGAAAGAAACATGGGCAGATCATGTCTAATGCACAAGACCCTGACCAGTTTAGTGGAAGTACAGCATATGCAATTCTTCTGCATACCCAATACAGTTCACCTATGGTCTGCCATTCAATGTGTCAATATCACCCCAGGACCCTCTTACATGAGAAAAGTTGGCCAACGGGTAAAGGTTTGTTTCAAAATAGTTAGAAACCCCCCACCATTGGTTCTTCTGTGTGGTTGAGCTGAGGACCTCTGACCCAGACACATTAGACTCCCTTACAGAGATGTTGAACTGTCCTCTCCGCTGGGGGAAGACAGTTTCTTCCAATTATTGAAGTCTTGAGAAACCAAACACCTGAGGTAGACCTGGGGTACCCAAGACTAGCATAATATTCGCAGGGATCTAACTCTCTAGCTTCCCATGGCCATTGATCTCCCATGTTGATTCCCCTACATACATAGCA
>PVLD010031866.1:0-15277 GCA_004027595.1 Dinomys branickii
TGAACAGTTAAATAAAACATATCCGATTTAAAAATGCTCAAAAGAACTGAGTAAATACTTTACCAAAGAGCAGTTTCCTTTGGTAACTACATGAAAAATGGTTTAATGACTTGACCTTCCTGTTCGCATAAACCAAAAATATCATGTTATGGCCTATAACCGACTGTAAGTGCTGGTCTTGTTTAGATATGTACCAGTTTAGCTTAATTATGAACTGGGCCTTCTTTCATTCTCAAGAAAGACCAGGTTGAGATACAAAACTTTACAGTCACCCTACCTACAAAGTCTTGCACCATTTGGCTCCAAATAGAACATTTGATTATACATGTTACTATTAATCATTCATTTTTTGCAGAGTGCATTCATGTACACCCAGTACCTTTAGAAATCTAATTTCTGTGATGAATATAGTGCAAAGCCTTAGCCAGCATAAATCACAGAGAGTCAAATCACCAATTTTAGAAATAAAGAGAACCAGTAAGTTAAGCACTTCCCTCACATATTCCTACCTCTCACGTTTTGTGCCGAGTAAATGGGGAATCACTATGACCCAGTAACATGAGACTCTTTGTTCCCTATCAAAGCTTAGCTCTGTGTGCAGTGGACAGTTTTAACCCTTATTAAGAATGGGTCTGACCTAAACAAATTCTGTATCTAAGAATATTAAAGTACTTATAATCAGATCTTAGCACTTTAAACATATAATCTCAGGGCATATTCATAAGCAACTACAGCGTATTTAAAGTATTGCAGAATTCTTTTCAAATTGACTAGAGGAGGCAAGCAAATACACTCACCCCAAAGTAATTATAAAATTGGACAGATGTGAAAAAAATCAACCAATTCAGGACTCCAGAAATTGATAGAACAGAGGTCTACTCAGTTCAGCAAAACTGTTGAACTTCAGAGAAAGTTATTGCAAGAAAAATCACATGCAAAAGACACCATATTATGTGATTTCACTTACATGAAATATCCAGAAAAGGCAAGGTTTTAGAGATAGAAAATAAATCAGTGATTGCATGAAATTGGGGATGGGAATGAGAGGTAACTGCAGAAAAATTCAGCACAGGCTACCCAATCATCTCTACACAGGTAAACCATTCAACAACTTAACATCATTAAAAGTGAGACAGTAAACAACCCATGTATCTTTGAAAAAAAATACATCGAAACATTCTTCATAAAACAAACAGCAATATTATCCTCCATTTCCATATGTACGGATTTGTTTTTGCTTCTACTTTTGGTTCTAATTTTGTACACTTTCTTTGCCAATTTTTAAATAAAAATTTATGAAGTCTATAAAAATTACGAAGCCTAAAGAAGCAGTACCACTTTGACTTAAAAAAAAGATGACCAGGAGGGTTTTCCGTCTTAAATTTCATTAGAGTTTTGCATAAATTACATTCATAAAGCTAGTTAACATTTTTGTTTAATATATTACCTTGTCTGACTTGTCAGCATAAAGTCCACAGTAGATACCTTTTGTAAACCAACTGCTTGTATATTAATGATTTTCTCTACCTCAGGATCAGTAGCTATCAAGACCAAGGGAAATGTCCAGATTCCATCTTTTCCACTCTCTATTTTCAGTAAGACATTAGACCTTGAATATAAAGTAATTTTAAAAGCTACTGCAGGAAAACAAGCAAAGAGAACAAATATAGTAAATCAATATCTAAATTCCAATGTAAGTGAACTGTGAGGTTTCAGCAAAAGTATTGGGATATTTAATTCTTAAATAATGTATAAGACTGTAAATTATACTGAAGAAAAATTAGTAGATAGATATCCTTTTGAGATGATTATTTTGCAGAAAATTTTATCTAATCCATAATTTATAATTTATAATTAATCTATAATTATAATTATTATATATCAACCAATGATTTATGTAGAATAGACAGAAAATTTTCTATAACCAGCACAGATTCTAATTGGGATAAGTGTGGCAAATACACTTAAGTTTTATGACAATAAATATTCCATTTGAGGAATTTCTTTCAAAATGAAACACTATGAGACTATCTTTTCACTTCTTGCTTTATATAAAAAGATCACATGGTCTGTGAATACCTACAAAGCCCCATATAATTGAAGCTTCTAAAAATTAATTTAATGTTTCTAAAAACCATACACATTGCAGAGTACCATGATTGAGTGGCGATTGAGTTAAAGAAGAAAATTAAGATAGATTTTTAAAGCCTAGGTCGAACTGACTCAAGCATATAACTGTGTTGTTGCAATATCATAATTCAGGATTGGAAAGCAAAATCACAAACCCTTTGTGTACAAGTGTCACCAAGAACAACTCTGGGAACTCTTCACTTCCAAAGCTAGGTCTGTAAAATTATTCAACCAATTAAGAAGGAACTGGGCAAGGTCGTAGCAAATTTGGGCATGGCACAATGTACCTAGCAGTTCCACTCTTAGTAATTCCCCTAGAGAGATGCTTCCAAGATTTCAAGAACTGATGTGTGAAAGGAGATTTGCTACTGCATGTTTACACTATGAAAAGAGTGGAAACAAAATTTTAAAACTTTTATTTCAATAGGGTGCTGGTGAAATAAACTTTATAGAAAAAATGGAATACTATACAACATAGCTGAAGCAATTATGACTGCTATACCAGTCTATAGATAAAACACTGAAAATATAAACTCCAATCCTATACCTCTCACTAAGTCTCTTATCTCTGAAAATAAATCACCTCTTTGCAGCATTTCGGGAATTAATTTTCAACTTTTATTCTTGCTGTTTTCCAAGGAAAACAGAAATTAAATAATTCAGAGCTTTTGCTTTATTTTGAAGTTGTTCATTTTGTGTGTTCTCTTTCAGAGAACCTCCCCAAATATATGAGAAACATGAAATGACAAAAATAAATATGCACAAATATGCACAAAACACAATTGATAACATATCAAATTATCACCCAAAATTTACAAATACATATACAATTTTTTTCCTAAATCAATTCTCTATTTATCCTTCAATAAGTACTTGATGTTTAGAGCATCAGTGACCAACTTACAGGTTTAAGAATCTATGTGATGAGAACCCAAGCAAATTCTCCAACCTGATTTTGACCTTCACTCACTGCATTCGGTGCGATTCTCCTTCTCAGCATTCATTACTGGTAGCAAACGTTTCCTGCCCCATGATCTCTGCATTTGTTTCCTCCTCTGCCTCAACGGCTCCTTCCAGTTGTTTTCATTTATGTAAAATGTTAACTCGGTAATTTCGGGAAAGCCAAAAGACCTACTAGTTTGATTTTCATCTTTAGGAGTTTTTCTTAAGCCCTATTTACTTCTAGGATGTTCTCAGATTTGCATGCTTATTTCTCTGATTAAAACTGTCACTAAACTACATACTCCAAAAATATGGGAGTTTTGTCTCCTTTACGAATGAAAAGATTTTTAGTAAATTAATGAACATATACACATGACTACTGCTGAATAATTCCAGTCAAAAGGCCAATTCCTTCAGATAGTGGGAGAGTCGTGTGTCACCATTTCTGGCCCAGAATTTGGAAGACCACACTCAGTTTCAAGGATGGCAGAGGGAACCATATCATGGTCAGCATTTTGGATCTATAAATATGTGATATTATCTCTTATAAATTGTCCCCTCAAACTCTGTAATAGAACTTCTGACTCTCTTATTTTCAGTTCTTCAGCAGGTAAAATTTTCCACGTACAAGTTAAGCTAAGGTAATTCGTATTTCTAAAGATAAGAGTAAGAGAAATTAATTTATCATCTCTCTGCTTTAGAAAAAGGTTCACACTTGTGTTAAATAGTTTACCTGGTTAAACAACAACTCTCCAGGTGTTGCTGGAATACCTAACCATTAAATTAATATAATACAAACGTTATGTAAAAAGACTAATAAACAGAAAATTACGAAAATGAAATACAGAAACTACAATGCCAATATTTATGTATTTCATCATCTCCTAGCTTTATTTTATTATTATTTCCTGAGAATGACACTGGTATCTTTTAGTTATTGGAAATGGATTCATAGCAATAGTTACATCAAATACATAGCTGCAAATACTAAAAATGATCTAAAGCACAAGTAATATTTTCCATTGATTTTTTAATTGCCAATGTGTATATTACACCTTGTGTGTATTGTAGTTTTTACCATTACCTCTACATTCAGACAAATCTCAGAGATCTACTTCTTTTTATTCTCTTTATGCCACATTGTTATTTTCCAGGTGTTTGGATTCCATGTGGCATACAAGGTGTATTTTGTTATTTATCACTATTCTGCCATTTGGAGTCCAAGCGAAAGCCCACTGTTCTTACAGATCCACTGGGATGTGCAATGTTATCCACTAATGCTAATGAAGGCAGCGGCAATGGTTGACAAAGGTAGGCATTTTCATTATTTGCATGGATTCTGTTCTGAGAAATAGCATCAAGAAATATCACATTGCTAATGTATATCATCTGGTCAGTTTTTTAAAATAAAGATTATATAAAATGGCCTGGGGCTGGGGGTATAGCTCAGTGGCATAAGCGCTTGCCTGGAAAGCGCAAGGTCCTGAGTTCGATCCCTGGTACCGGAAAAAAAAAAAAAATTAAAAAAAAAATGGCCTGATATTTTCTGTTATTATGATACCCTAATGACCCTAGGGAGATCATAGCTCTTGAAATAGGTCTTATATTTACAAGCATTTGGATTACTCTGCTCTTATCAGAATACTTTACATAGCTTACTAGCCAGAATAATCAAGCCCAAAATATTTCTCTTAGTAGCATCAAAGAAATAAATTTAACCAAATAATGAAAATTGGAACAAAAAAGAGTGTTACTTAGTATAAATTACTAATGATATTTTTTAAGAAAAAGAGCAAAGAAAGGAGGTTTACCTGACTGGTTTCTTTGGTGTAAATACCACCTTGAAGACCAGTGATATTGTTTCATTCCGGATACTATAACTTTTTTTGGTCAAACACAAATCCAAGGCGGGACCCAAGTTAGACTTTATAGCTTCAGATTCAAATTCTATTTCATACTTGAATACACGTGTTTTAGGGACTACTCCAAAAATTAAGATTAAACGTACATCAGTTTATTTACATATGTATGGATTGAACATCAATTTATTTCTCAATATTAATTGTGCATAAATATATAAAAGGACACAGTACACATCTCTGTGTTACTAGTGCATAGAACATTACTATCCATGTAATAATATATGAATTTTTGTTTAAAGATAAATAAATGAATATAAAAAATAAACAGACCATAATTCTCACCATAATTAAGTCATCATAATTCAGGATTGTGAAAAGTAAAACAAACTATGAGTTTATCATGAAACAGAAATACTATCACATGTGCTTTATATATGCATTAAAGTCTTATTGGCAAAATACATATAGAATAAGATTTAAACCTTGATTTTAATTAAGTTTAAAGAATATTTAAAGTGTATCTCAAACTATTCGAGCAAGATTTTCAGTTTCTGGTATATTTTGAAAAAAGAGACTATTTTGTATGTTTTATGTTTTGTTTTTGAAATGTAGACAATGTGGTAAGCAATATCTTCTTAGCTACTACATTATCAGAAGAAATTAGAGTTTTGTACAAAGAGCATGAAGGATATTTTAAATCCATGACTATTATGAGGACAGTAAGTACTAATACAAATTAAATCTACTCTTTATTTACATACAAAGATAAAAAACTGCAAATAAAGACGTTCACTGCATGCAGATTATGAAAAAAGATCAGATTGCCATGAGTTGGCTTAGTCCACAGCTCAACTAATTTCTAAACTCTAGCTCTGGTGTGCAAAATTACAAGTGATCCTTAGATTATAGAACTTGAATTTAGAACTGATAAGGACTTGAAAGGAACCTTAGGATGTGTCAGATCACTTTTAAGACGTACAGAATATTAATTTCTGCTACTGAACTCTGATAATATGGTTGAATACAACAAGCTCAAATCACATTAAATTATTACTCTCAAAACATTAGTAACGTAAAATGTAGTAGCCCAATCCACATGGTCACAAGCTCTCTTTTTGTGTCCACACATAAAATTAAATCTCTGACTTCCTAAATTGCTGATTTTCATCCTGTAGACAAAAGTTTTAAAAATTTCTATTGCTACCAATAACCACTCTGCAGTTTTGCAAAATTTGTGTCTCCACAAAATATATGTTTGTTTTGAGAATGGAACACGGAAATAGAGGGAAAATTATATTTAGGAATATTAGAGTCCTTAATAAGGTTGTGAGATTTACATTTCACTGAAGTATAATAATAAAGATTTGTTCATTCAGTACTGCTAATTGAAAACAGAGCCACATGCATGCTAGGTCACTGAGCTAAAGGTCCTCCTTGCTAATGACGTTTTTTAAAAACTTATCCTATATGTGGGTGATAATGTATATCTGTTTCTCCTTAATTGCTGAAGCCTTTATAAGAATGGTGGTGTCAGAATAAAGCTAAAAAATGAGAAGATAATTTTTATTTCTGTAAACGTTGAGGCCCTTGGACAAATCTGTCATTACAGCTATCATAGTTCCGTGCATGAGAAGGTCCATTGGTGTACAATATATTCATGCTTGTTACACAGGGGGCAAAAGGTGAGACCAACAGGAACCACTGAAATGAAAGGTACAGTTCTTGTGAAGCTTATAATCAAAAGAAGAGATCTGATGTTCACTGTCAGTACTACAATTTAAAAATATTTTTGTGGTTTTTGACAAAGGGGTTAAGAACAAAGAACTCAAAAGACAGTATCTTTAAGAAATTGTTAGAAAAACTGGTTATACAAGTACAGAATAATAATTCTAGACTCATATTGCTCACTTTGTACTAACATAAAATCAAAATGGATCAAAGACCTGCATATGAAAGCAGAAATATTGAAATTTTCTGGAAGATTAAATAGAGAAATATTTGAAGAATTAGGCATAGGCTTGGATTTCCTGAACAGAATTGCAATTGTACAAGAAACACTACCACTAATCAACAAATGGGATTGTATTAAATTAAAAAGCTTACACAAAGCAAAAGAATGAATCAAAAGTGTAAAGAAACGACCCACAAAACTGGAAATAATTTTCACCAGGTACTCCTCCAATAGAAGGCTAATAATCAGACACATCAGAAGAGACACAAATGACAAACAAATATATGAAAAAATATTCATCATTGGTAATTGGAGAAATGCAAATTAAAACAACACTAAGATTCCATCTCACCCCAGAAAGAATGGCCTATCATCAAGAAATCAACTGATAATACATGCTGGCAGGTTTGTGGGGAAAAAGGAACCCTTCTCCATTGTTGGTGGGAGTGCAGACTGGTACAACCACTATGGCAATCAGTGTGGAGATTCCTGAAGAAACTAGGTCCCATTCGACCAGCTATTCCCCTTCTGAGTATTTTCCCAGAAGAAATGAAAACATCACACTATAGTGATACATGGGCACCCATATTTATAGCAGTACAATTTGTAATAGATAAACCTTGAAAACAACCCAAATGCCCATCAACGAAGGAATGGATTTTAAAAGGTGTGGTATTTTTATACAATGCAATATTACTCATCTATAAAGCAAGATAAACTTGAGGCTTTTATAGGTAAATGGATGCAACTAGAGACCATATTGTAAGTGAAATAAACGAGACTCACATGTGTAAACATTGTAGAGTCTCCATAGTGTAAGAGACTGAAAGAGTAAATGAGATCCAAAAGGTACAATCGATACAGTGAAAGAAACTGCTCAAAAGTAAAGAACTAGGATGGGGGAAAAGAGAAAAGAAGGAAGAAGAAAAAGAAGATATGTATATATAGACAAGATAGCTATGATAATTGTACTACTAATTTCTATTAGTTCATTTAAAGAAGCAGTGCTTATATTGTTTGATTAATTTTGCATGCCTGTATCTGGTAATCTGAGCAACAACTTTGAAGATAACAATATGCAATATAATAACCACTGTTAACTTCCTATCATTTTGTTTTGAAATTCTGTATAGGTTTTTCTTCCTTTAATATAAAAAATAATTAGTATGTATAAAGAATTGGTGAAACCTAGACCACACCAACTTACCAACAAACAAAACAAAAACAAAAAATGGGCAAACATGGTGAATAGACACTTTTGAAAAGAAGAAGAACAAATGGCTCATAAAATACATGAAAAAATATTTACATCCTTAGCCATTAGAAAAATGCAAATCAAAACAACACTGGGATTCCATTTTACAACAGTAAAATGACTGTGATCATGGGCACAAAAAAATACTAGCTGGTAAATAGGGGAAAGCAATCCCTTTACGCTGTTGATGAGAAGGTAAACTAGTACGACCACTATGGAAATCAGTACAGAGATTCCTCAGAAAACTAAAACTAGAACTTCTACTTGCCTGAGCTATTCCTTCCCTGGGTAACTTTGCGACAGATTAAAAGACACCAGATGACAGTGACATGTTCATACTTACGTTTATAGCAGCGCAACTCAAATATCTAAATTATGGAGACAACCTACATGTCCAACAGACAAGTGGGTGAGAAAAAATGGAGCAGACATATACAACAGAGTATCAGCATAAAGAAAATACATCTGTGTCCTTTGAAGAAAAGTGGATGGGTCTTGAGACCGTAATGTTAAGTTTAATAAGTCATACACAAAATGATAAATATAATATGGTTTCTGTTATATGAGAAATCCAAAATGTAAATAATTGAAGAGTAAAATAAGGAATAGATGGTAGAAAACAATGAGAAGATTTTTTTGGAGATGGGAAAGGAAATACTGGGGAAGAGAATGCTGGGGAAAGAAGTGAGAGGAGAAGAGGGAGAACGAGGAGCAGGGAAGAAACATATATATGTAATTTTTTGTAATCCTAAGGAAGCATACTGAATGCAATTGAGAGGATTACTTGCATATTTTCACTTCAAAATGTCATTTGTCAGAATTTATATATATAGTATATATATATAAATTCTTTAAGCAAATGTAATTGTTATGTATTGGAATATATATATATATATATATATATATATATATATATTTCTGTAGTAACCTGGGCAAAGGGGATAAAAAAATTAACCAGATCTGAACTATATATGCACCAATTGCCCCCCAAACAAATGTAATTATCATGTATTGCAAACACACAGCAACAAACATATATTAGCAGTAACTTCTAACACAGAGAAATAAAAAACCTTTGCAAGCGCGGTCCTGGAAACGTGGTTACTAAGGGTTCTTGTGGATGAGCGCAAGGCACCAAAACTGAAGGCTGAGTGCAAGTTAGATGGAAGTAGACAGGGAGAAGATACGTACTGGAAGCAGACTGGGAATTATTTATGCTAGAAACCAATATGTACATTAGAGGAAAAATCTATGTGCACAGAGTATTAGTGTTGAGAGGAGCTTGTCAGAAACGAAGGCAACAAAGTCGGTAAAAGTTAGGCCATGCAGGGTCTGAGGAAGATTTGTGGCTTCTTAGACTAAGGAGAGTGAATTAATGATTAACATCTATTCAACATTTGGTAACCATAACATTGTAGTTTTCCACACTTTTTTTGGATTACTTGCATATTTTCACTTCAACATGTCACTTGTCAGTGACTGAAGATGTGCCTTCCAGCACATCACTATCACATGAAACCCAGGTACAGTTTTAAATGGTAACTGTGTAATATCTTATACTTATGGGAAATACATCAAGAACCAGGTAATTTTAAAGTATTCCACATGAATTTACTTATTGAATCTTCAAAAATATCTTACAAACTCCATATTTTATTTCCACAATACAGGTAAAGAAACTGATTTTACAGTGAGGAAAAATAATTTTCTCAAGACTTCACTAAATGGAAGAAATCAACCAGTCTGACTTTAGGTAAAACAAACTAGAATAGCAGGCTCATCCTATGGTAAAATTGTTGAAGAAACACTACTAGCATCATTGTTCAAAAATGTGCTGGGCATACTTATCTGTAGGAATGCAGTGTCCCTCGTGGCAGGACACAAGAACACTCAGATATTTAGATTCTGGTTAAAGGAAGGGGGAGCAACCGAGACAGAGGATGGTGATCTAGTGAGATAACAGATTAATAAGATTGGTCATGAAAAGCTAAGAGCACAAATGCTGTCAACTCAGTCAGTTGGTAAGTGTTCCTGACAAGGAGCGTAAGCTCAGAACACAAATCTGATCGTGATGTGGTCATATTGGGCAAGCATGACAGTCTTCTCAATGGTGACCTCAGGTAGGACAGAGCCTTGAAGAGTGAGTTGATCTGAGAAGACAAATTGAAGAAGAGAAGACCGGTGCAACCACTGTGGAAATCAGTCTGGAGATTCCTCAGTAAACAAGGTTAGAGTTCCTATTTAACTCACCTATTCCCCTCTGTGTCTTCTTCCAGAAAAATTAAAAACATCATACCACAATGATGTATGTGCACCCACGTTTATAGCAGCACAATTTGTAATTGCTAAATTGTGGAAAGAACCCAAATGCCCATGAACTGAGGAATGGACAAAAAAGCTGTAGTATTTTTATACAATGGAATATTACTCAGCTATAAAGAATGATAAACTTGAGGCTTTTATACAGAAATGAATGCAACTAGAGACCATATTCATAAGTGAAACAAATCCGACCCTCATGTGTAAACATCATGTAGTCTCCCTAGTACAAGAATGTGTAGATTCTTTTGTCCCTGCAGGGAGTCTACAATTGGCCAGTTGGCCAATAATATGCTCGATTATTGTGAAAGGAACTAACAGACCCCAGTAAGTCCATAGGGCCAACTCAATGTCCAATTACTCTTTTAATTAATAAAGTTAGCACTTCTATCGCCACATGCTGTACTTCTGCATCTGTTTCTCTGTTTATTACACAAGCAAATGAGGGAAGAAAAGGATATGATTAACTTTCACTCCTAAAACCCTACCAAAGTCCAACACACAGTCTGCAGAGCTCTATTTCCAGCAGGAACGATATAATAGATAGCAGGAAGCACAGAACGGCCTGGACAGCACAACTGTTTGGGGCGCTGATGTTCTGAGAAAACTACAATTACACATGAGAAGGAAAGGGGCTTATTGGATTTTGCATATTCTGAAGACTGAAATAGTTTTCAGACTTTCCTGTTGGAGGAGTTCATTCATACATAAATAAGTAATAACAAAATATAAGATAAGTAATAGGAAATGGAGATATATGTTTTGCTATGGGAAGGGGAAAAATAAATGAAAGAGCGTGGGAAAGGGAATCTAAAAAGAATTGAGATGTGATGTATACGTACCAACTCCCCACAACAAGTGTAATTATTGCACACTTACACTAATGAAAATTAAAAAATAAATAGGTGGGAAATTAGGACTCTGAAAGAAGATTTACAGACATTGCACACAAGTTGACTGTAGTGCAAAGAGGGCAAGGAGAGAAACACAGTTATTATTATATGCCTCTAAGAAAAGGATAGAGATCAATTAATTTTATCAAATATTTAGATACCATAAAGAGAAAGAAAATGTTAAACATGAGAGGGTACCCATGGATTCCCTATCTGTTCAGAAGAGCATGATTTGTTACGGAGAAAGAAGATTCTCATATTGAAATGTAGACAAAACTAGATAAGCTTGTTAAATTTGGACATATAAAGCAGAAAAAAACAAGTCTTTTAGATAGAATGGGAGGTAGAGATAAGTCTGCAATTCTTCCATGTATTTCAATATTAATCATTTGTTTTAATAATGAAAAGCAATGAAGCACTAGAACAAGAGCCACATTAAAATGTGTCCTATCAAGAGCTATCTGTGATACAATGTTCTCTTAACATGACTTTCAAAGTTCCCAAAATGATATTGGCGACTTTCACTACCTAGCAGGAAACAGATTTTTCCCAGATAATAAATTTTCATCAGTTTATATTATCAGAAGTGTTATTTATCTCACGTACATCAAGACGATATAATTTAAGCCATTGAAAATACAGAGACACGGGGAAGGATGCTATGCACAGGTACCTCTTCGTCTCCCTTTACACTTAGGGAAATAGAAGACTTACAGCTATTCATAGATTTTTTTGAGTTCTCAGCGCAATATTTTTACTTATAGACACTATGCTGTGCTTAGAATTCTTAGAAATTAATCATCTTGCAGAACTGGAATTTTATACCCATTTGCCAATCACTTTCTATGTGCTCTTCCCAACAGGTCCTGAAAACTACTGCTCCACTCTGGTTTTTGTGAGTCTGACTATTTTGAACTTATCATGTAAGTAGTATAATGTATTTATATACTAGAGTATTTCACTAAGCATATTGTCCTCCAGGTTTATCCATGTGGTTGTATATTATATAATTTTCTTACTTTTAAAGGCGAAGTACTATTCAATTACAGTATTTATAATGTTTATATCATTACATTAATGTATGTTTGTATCACATTTTATGATATATGTTTATATTACATTTTCTTTTTTTGTGGTACAGGGGATCGAACTCAGGAGCTTGAGTTTGCCAGCCGAGCCCTTATTCCCTTATCCCCAGCCAATATTACATTTTCTTGATGTATTCATCTCTCAGTAAACACTTAGGCTGGGTGTTTAGCCACTGTGAATAATGTTGACATGAACATGGCAATAGAGCTATCTCTGAGATTTTGATTTCAATTGCTTTGGGTAAGTATGAAAAGTGGAACTGCTGGGACATACTGCAGTTCAGTTTTTCATCACTTTAGGAAGCAGCATCAGTTTGCATTCCCACCAATAGCAAAAATTTCAAAATTTCCCCATAGTCTTTCCAATTCTTGTTTTCTGTTTTTTGGGTCTTTTCAAAATAATAGGCATGTTACTAACTCTGAGGTGGTATATCATTGTGGTTCTGCCCTGTATTTCTCTAGTGATTAGTGATGCTGAGTAATTTTTTATATAGAGATAGACTATTTCTATGTCTTCCTTGGAAAATGTTTAAGTTCTTTAGTCTGTTTTTAAATTGGGTTTTTAGGCTTTTTAGTTACTGAGTTGTGGGACTCCCTTATGCATTTGGGAGCTTAATCCCTTATGCAATACATAGTTTACATATATTTCACCTGTTTTGTAGGCTGCGTCCTGTTGATAACTTCTTTTATTATGAGGAACCTTTTCGGTTTTATACAGCCCTACTTATTTTTGTTCTTTTTGTCTGTGCACTTGGCGTGCAATCTATAAAATCATTTCCAAGGCCAATGTCCTGAAATCCTGAGCCATGGAAAGGCTTTCTGGCAAGTAAGTATCTCAAATCTCTCTACAAACTTTGGTGAATCTGGTTTCACATTCTTCTGAGGTACAAGAAGTTGGAGTTAGATTCTGTTGCCTCATGAAGGGAATTTGTCCATGAGTTGTTGCTGTACTGGCGTTTATGGAGAGAAGGGTCTGAGTCTCCCTAACTTACCTGTGGCTGATATCACTTAGTTATGCAGTATTTCTTTCAAGTGATAGACCACATATTAAAAATCAGAGACAGTAGGAATATTACTTATGAAGAATGGATGGGACTAGAAGGGTTTAGAATTGCAGATTTTGGAAAAAATATATACATGAAGAGAGATCATAGGGATGAGGCCTAACTTTCAACATAAAATTCATTTATGTTTCAAGTACACCTAACACACGTTGTCTAAAAATAATTGTATATGGTATTTTTAGTCCACTTGTGTTTGGACTGTGACCTGCCACATGAAATTAGGTATAGAATATTCAACTTATGGTATCAGAGTGATGCTTTAAAATTTCAGATTTTGGAGCATTTTGAGATTTTGGATTTTCCAATCAAGGATATTCTACTTGTAAAATATTTTAAATTATTTAGATTTTTTTTAAAAAATGAGATGGAAAAATTTTATATAAAAATTTGGAATACAAAGTATATGCATCCCATCAAATTCCCCATAAAGACAAAACTTATTTGGGTATTATATCTAATTTATATCAAATTTTCTATTCCTATAAATAAGAAACATGTAAGACTTTGTTTCTAAATTTAAAGCTATAAATCAGGACTTCAATCACATCTCTTTAATAAGACAGAGAAAGGAAAAGAAGAAATTAAATTTGAGAGGTTTAAAAATTACAGTTACCACAGCTCTTTATCTTCTTGTTTACAGAATCACAACTCATACCTCACTAATCCAGTAATAATGCATTCCCATCTTTGAAATATCAACCATGAGAAAACATATATAAAGAGCATTACTTATGTACTAACTTAAATGTTATAGTGGAAATGAAAACTACAAACCTACAATTCAAAGTAACTCAGTTTTATTTCTTGTCATTATTTTTATATCCATGATGGAATTTCTCTTACCAGTGTAATTGTCACAAGCATTATTATATGAAATTCTTTTTGGAACCACTAAAAATTGTATTGATTCTGGCGTAGGATTTTGTCCAAAAAAATTACCAGTCAGTGTGGCTTCCATGGTCATTTCTACTCTCTTCTTAGTCATACATTTTAGAACAGCTATAGGACAGAAATATTTTCAGTTAATTTAATTATTAGGTTATATGACAAGTTTTGAAATAAAGATATGAAACTATGTCATAAAATACAAAGTTTCTTTAATAATAAAAAAAAAACTTTGAATTATCACTGCCTATGACTTTAGCACACATGTATAAACACAGACACACACACATTCATGCAATACCTACATACATTTATATCTTGGCAACAAATATGAATACTAAAGATGATGCAAGTATAGTATGACAAAAGATAACTCTGTACAATATGTAACAGTTCATAATAGATCATTTTAAGATGTAGAAGTTGACTTGTGGAACTGATATAGCCATACCAATAATTCAAGTTGCAATTGTGAACATGTGAATCTATGCATTTTTAAAGTCTGTAGGTTCAGGTACAGTAGTACTAAGGTTTGCGTTTGTAATAATATTATGGCAAATGTCTTCAAATAACTTAAGTTCAACAACACTTAATTATCTAAAATATTTCTATCCATTACATGCATCTTAAAATTTATATTTAAATTACTTAAGTAAAATATTTGCATTTACATTTTAAATTACTTTTAAATGTATATTCATATATATTCCTCTATACATACATACATACATTTTTGTCTTTTTCTTTTCTCCTTTCCTTCGTCCCATCCGTTCTCTGTTTTTGAACAGATTTCCTTCATGACTTTTAGTTTATATTCCCACCCTCGGGTTCTTACACCAGTGATATAATACATTGCCTGCACATGTATCGCTGATTTATTTCACTTAT